>APFE030075427.1:0-17884 GCA_000404065.3 Pinus taeda
ATACATGGAATTTTCACTAGGGCTATTACAGAACCCTCCCCACTGTGGGAACACCGTCCTATATTTTAAACCACACCAAGACCTCCGAAAAGCTATTGAAAAGCAAACGTGCTGCCCATGGAGCTTTACAACTTATCTCGTTACAGTATTTACGAAGAAAGACCTACTCAAAAGAAGTACATCATGACAACCTGACCAAATAACAACCATACCGCATACTGGACATTTATAGCACAACTCATTACGATATTTACAATAATCATATATACACATATACACATTCACTAAACTAGCAAGTAAAAGGATACAATGCCCATATCAATCAACAAGGGAATTCAAAGGATCACACCTCCTACCTCAAAATAATACCAGGATTCACCTCCTTCCCAGGAAGTCCAGAATCCACTATCACAGTCAAAGCTGCATCCAAAGTCCAACTTTATAATCTTGTGCCACTTGTCCACTCAGTGAACAATTAACTACTCATTTTTCCATGGCACACTACCAATGTGTATCTTATTCAATTTGGAAATGCAAATGACCAAAACTAATATATCCGCTATCTTCCCTTCCTTGCTACATAGTCCCTTGGGAAATCTGGTCACCTCCTTCCGTGAAGTTACTCACCTTCCATGTTCCTTGACATCCCCTATCCTGGGCGATCCATTCCTTCGCAAGGATTCATCGCATCGGAAGATCAAACAACCAAGGAATATACCTTCCACAATCATCATACCAGTCATAGCATGCTCATGGAAATCAATGGACAGTATTGGGTACCAGTGCACCACAATGGCCCTACTCCTGAAGTGCTTTACCGACATACTATTGAATCTTCCAATTCCTTTTGCTATTGTTGCTAATACTTGCTGTAAATTTCAACCACCCAACCAGGAATGTTCATGCACTCTTATTTGAACCACATAATTTCTATTAGATTCAAAATAAATGGAAATAAATTTACATCATACCTCATTGATAGCTCGTCAGTAAGGTACACTTGCAATCATGTTTATTCCCTGGCACAACAAGTCAAAATAGCATCTTTGATCAAATCAGTAGGTATAAAAATATCACATCAGGTTAGCTCAAACACAACCATCATAGATCAAAATCATAAGTCACATGTAATCATCATAAAGCAGAATCATAGATCACATGTAATCATCATAGCCCATAATCGTAAATCACATTCATAATAAAATTGAAATAAAATGTTGATACTTATCATTTCATCAATCCTTAGCTTATACCTTTGTCTTTTTTCCATACGCACTTTGGATCGGTTGACACATACACAGTGCCAACTCCTCAACCATGTACACATACACATAGTGTGCTTCACACACATACAACTGCACATGACATACAACACCATGCAATACATGCATCTAGTACCACGTGCCTTCAACACAACATGTATGATATGCAAATGACATCACACATACACTAGTGCCATATGTACAAGGCCCCATCTACACAGCGTGTGCACAACATCACATGTACATGACACCACCTGCATAATGTGTACATAACACCTCATGTACACTACACCACTGTACAACGTGTACACAATACCACATGTAAACATTACCACAAGCACGACATGTACGCGACATGATATGTACACAATGCCACATACATGTACACGTCACCACCTACACAAAATTCCATTTGTACAACATGTACACAACACCTCATGCACACAATACCATATGTACATAGCTGCACATGTACAACATGAACATAACACCACCTATAGATAGCACTGCATATCCAACATGTACATAGAATCATTTTTATACAAAATTGTATATGTAATATCCACACAACACTACATGTACATAACATCACATATGCAACATGTGCACAACAATAGTACCACACATCTAAAACCAAATTGTCTTTACCAAGCAACCTTGCTTCTAGTGTCTTATCCATGCTTGTCCCATCATGTCACAGAGCTCACTGCTTTCATTTTGCTATTGTATCCCTTGGTATAACCTGTCCATAACATAAACATATAATAATCACATAATATAAACTCATAACCATATGATATTTACCTTGTATATTTTTCATGACTGCTCTTCTCAATTGATTCCTCGTAAGACTAGGAACCTCTTCATGTCATTTGCCTGCGTAAGAAATCATTCCTCCACAAGAACAATTTTTTGATGACCCTGTCAGATAATGACATAGCTACATACATACATACATATATAATAATTAGCATAAAATTATCATCATTATGTGAAACAACGATATACATACATACATGTATACATATATAAACATTAGCATAATCATAATCATAACAAAATTACCAGATAACATAAGGTCTAGGTTAAGAGAACTTCCTTTATTCATGCACAACATTGAGAAACATCGTTCCCAACATAGCCAAGGCATCTAACACCTCAGATCAATATACTTTACCTTTTCTTATTACCTTTCACATGTTTGTATTGTCACTATCCATTTACCACTGTGGACCAACCATTCCAATCAATTGTCATAGTCCTACCTTCTGTTTCACTTACTCATACACAAAGCTTCATCCATGTCTTTTATTACCTATTCTGTACCACATAGCTCTCCCTGAGTTCCAATAAATTTCCTCTTTTCCCAACCAATTCCCAAGACTTAAAACATACAATACCAAGAAACAAACAAGAAGCAAAACCATGAAAACCAATAACAACACAACACTGCAACAAAGTGGCATAACTATGCACCAGACACTCAATATCGCACATCAAGCACAACAATCGTAAAAAACCAAAAGCACAAGGCTAACAACAAACACCATGACTCAATCCCCATGGTTCCCAAGGAAATCTCAACCAGATCCTTCTTCAAGATTTCATGGTAACCTCTTTTCCATGCAATCCCCTCCATCATACTGCCATAAACACATAATTGTTAGTGCATAAATAAATATAACAACACACCAGATACATTATCTTGTTTTGCCAAGCATGTTTCCTTGTAGCTGACACGTCCATGCCATCTCTTAAGGAACTCCAATTCCCTTGACAAATCCACCTGTAACTAGAGACTAGATAATATACCTGTCAATTACAGGTCCATGAATATAGCACATATCCACATAATTTTAGAGAAATTAGTGTTAAGAAGACTTAATGTGTGCAAAGTACTCATTCGTTTGGAATTAGGGTTTCCAAACATAGCCAAAGGAATTATTTCCCAATTCCTTTCCTTTACCCTTTTACCTTGCTACAATCGAGGCTTACTATGTATTGTCACATCACCCAACTATTAGTTATATAAACACATCAACTATTACCTTGTCACACTAATACCAAGCATGTTCCCTGCAACTGTTCACACCACATGTTCCAAATATCAAGAAAATTGTACATATCAATTTGAAATCAACTTTTACAAACAATCATGTCATAACCCATAGTCAACTCATAGCCATTAGACATAATTTTACAACTATTAGCTACATTCAAGTACATATCAACTCTCTCAACACATATGTGTTAGTGTAATCATGTTAAAACAAGATCATTGGAGCACATACTCATATTATGAAATTCATCAAACATTCAACTAACTTGCAAACATACCGTGTTAAATAAATCAACTAGACACCAAACACTCAAACACCAAATAGATGCCATAATCAAATAGTCAAGCACACGGTAAATGACATAAACAAGTTCATACCTTAATGTATCTTAGGGGAAGCAATATTGTCTGCACAATCAATCTAGTTAGCATGATATAACTTCACAAGATATTAACTCAAACATAAATAATATCACGATACCCAAAATAGTCACTAGATAACATGTTTATATCATAACTCATACACAATTATCATTTATGCATAACAATCACATATGTACAATTGGTCTAGATCAGTGCCATACAATGCAACATGATAAGTCGACTCATACCTGAATGTCATAACCCTAACCATCTGCATAGGCCAATCTAATTTCACATGATACATATAACATAAAGATATAAATTTTATAACCCTAATCACAAAGTTACTAGCATATAACAACAACACTCTATATATCATGCTCATCAACAACATATAACCTAACCATTAAGTTATCTAACATAAAATAATAATAACAATGCATATGAGCACATGTTACTATCATTCTTGACTATCTGACACATGTGCTTATGACTATACTAATTAACTATCACCTATCATGTATGTAACCATAACATCAAAAGACATGTACATAAACCTAATGTATATAACCTAATTCATATAGCAATCCTTTATTTACATACATGGATGCCAAATATACAATACCTATATGAAGATCTCATCTTACCCCAAAGTCCAATGTTGCAACCTCATTAGATTATTTGCATCTCCTTCTCTATCACATCCAACATATTAGCATCATAACATATTTATATCATCATGATAACCTAAATTACATACCATGCCTTCACAAGTCATGTTTGACCTACATTTCATGCATAACTATGACCAAGGGCATTCATGCATGAGAACTGCATATACACATATAACAAATGAGTACCAAACCATATACACATCATTCTAGCTAGAGTCTAGTCATCAATGCATGACCATATCAACTACACAAACCATGACCTCATGCATGACAATAGCCATTACTCCATTGTACACATTGTCATATTCAACGATCAACATGCATAAGAAATGCCTAATCAACTACACATAGGCATGAATGCATGTATTCAAGCATAAGCAATTAATTCGTGTAACCAACCTGCAAGAACAATAGATGTAATCAAACATACAATAATGAAACCTACCATACAAGTATGTAATCAAGAAAAATTTAACATGTAAGAAACCTATAACAATATGTAACTAGTCATATACTCATGACGATGCATTCCACCAAAATCAAAATCAAGTTCCTCATGACAACCTCAAGTTTCACATGACGACATCACTTCAACCCTGATCGGCATCATGCAAATGCAACAAACATATGGAATGCAAGTGTAAGGGACAGACATGCAACTGACATGCATGCATGGCCAATAAACATTTTCCATCTAGTCTAATGGGTGAACCATGCTCTAATACCACTAGGTAACACCCTCTTCCCACATCTACCCAAGAAACCGGCCAGTCATGGTAAACATGTGACGAGAGGCCACTATGATATGATTCGACCTCGTAAGTCACATTAAAGAAGTGGAACCAATGGAAACACACCATATAGACATTCAACATTAGGTTTAGGACCCTTAGGAACCAATCCAACACTTCAAACAACTTGCCCTTAAGTCCCACTAAACTTTTGGACAACTTAAGCATCAGTCGCTCTCATGCTATAGGCATGACATCATCTAGAAACCCAAATTCACTCTCACAGACTTTTCTTCCACCATCCAGGGACTCATTTAGTCAGTTTTATACCAACATCCCCAAGATTTGAGCCACTTTTTCAGGCCCACAGCCCAAGTCATTGCCCAGAATTGAACCATCTCTTCATAATAGTAAAATAACATGGAAATGACAATACTAAATAAAATACTTGTTTAATACCTTAATTGGACTCGTACTAGCAATGACGGGCATTTCGTCAAACATATCATGAATATGTAAACTACATGTATAAATAACAAATATGAGCATAGGGGTCTCATACTTATCTAAGATTCGCCATGAAGCATTGATGCCTCAACACATTAACTACCATTCCATCCATTAGACCATAGATACATTGTTCATTCATATGCAAGTAAAATATGATGAGAACCATACATAGTTGTTGTCATAAAACACATACATAACCAACATAATAGAGGCATAAATAGCCATGGAATCATAGCCATATAAACTACATATAATCTAGTATAATTCTCATATAAAAACAAAGAGAAATAAAACTTCATTAATTATGCAAAATCCAAGCCCGGGATGGGACTTCCACATTCCACCTGACCGTAGAATTCTTAGCCAAATCTCTCTTCATCCATTCATCCTCATGCCATATTCCAAGCATGAATGTGGGAGTCAAACCAAAAGAACCAACCAGGGCATATCGAGGCTATACCACCTCACCCTCATTAATAGAAACCAACCTTTACCATGATCCATCCCATATCACCAGGATAACACAAGAAACATATCATAACAGGCTTTACCGTGATCTCCACCTGATCACTAGGCCAAACAAGCATTGATGCCATCAGATTTATCCACCTACATCGTGAGGTATTTTCTTATCTCCTAGTTTCTCAATATTTACTGCAATCCAAACCAAAATCACTAAGCCCTAAAACGAGACCCCAGTCTCTCAGGATTTACCAGAATCCACACTGGATCACTAGGCCCTAAACTGAGACCCACTCTCCAGGCTTTATCGCATATCACAACCCAGGATTACTGGGCCCAATGGAGAGAAAACCACCTCTTGGCCTTATCGTATATTCTGTCATTCACCAGTAAGGAATCCTAGGCCCACTGAGGCAACACAATCTTGACTTTACTGCAACCCATAGTCTTGCTCAGGGTTCACTAGGCTAGTGGCTTTATCGTGATCCACAGTTCGGTTCAGGGACCACTAGGCCATGTCCTCCATCATTTAGAGATACATCCCACTCAGCTTCAAATCCATCCAGAAATCCAACTCAACCAAAACATGAGAACCCCATCACACCATGGCTATCGGGAAATGGCAAGGCTAGGATGAAAACACTATTCCATCTAACAAAACCCATGCCATAACAACAAAATAACCACATGAAATACCATGCATGCTAAATCTAGCAAAGAAATAACACATGCAAAGTGATACGTGCAGAGAACCATGTTGTAATAGCTTGGTCTTGCTCTTCCTTGCTTGCTCCTTCCTTCTTCTTGCCTTCTTTTCACTTCTTGATCCCATGCATAACCATAGCGAAATCTTGAGCCAAGAGCTTAAACTGACTAAGAGCTTTCCCAATGGTCCTCAAAAGCCTTTATTAATGGGGCCTATGTTTTCTTCATTTTCCATTATTTTCCTTCAATTTCCTCCCCACATGCAACTTGTGACCTCTCACCTTCTTTTTCTCCTAATTTCCATTATTGTCATGAATAAATGTGCCAAAATGCCATTTTTCATTTCCAAAGCCTTAGCCATTGCCTTTGCCAATTTCGTCAGCCATAAACAACCAAATAAACACCCCCTAGGATGTCTTGCCCCGTCATTCAGCTTGGAATACATGTCCCATCACCGTGGCCTTATATAATATATATATATATATATAATATATATATATATAATATATATATATAATAGATAATATAGATAATATATAATATACATGGAATTTTCGCCAGGGTTGTTACACTAATAGATGAAGCTCACTAGTTGTCCTTGATCCCTACTTGTTACAAGGTAAAGCACTTCATTCATCAGTCATCATCTGCGAATTTGTGCTTTAGGGTGAATTTTCTTATAGGCCATTTTGTCACATCTGATCAGTGAACCTCCTAATGGGATCAATCAACATCTTATTCCCCCTTGTCACCATCTTGCACAAAGCCCTAAGCATGTACCTTTCATTTCGTAGAATTTTAGCCCTAAATTGCATCATCTAAGCCAATTTGAGGACCAACGCTCCCTATAAGGCTACTGGGGTGTGTTCATCAGTAGGTTGGTCCACTATGGCTTGTGTTGGTCACCAGTAGGTTGCTCCCCTTTGCACTTGCGTTCATTCTAGAAATCCAGGAGGATGATCGGGATTCCGAAAGCTTCACCTTCTAGGAGTTTCTAGAATTTTTTAGAACTACTTACCTTGGATAAATCATTCGGATCCTATCCATCCCTACATTGGATTTTTCACCACTTATCTGTTGATCCTATCCCTCCATCAAAGGGGGGTCTCTTACCCTAGGATGGTAATTGGATAAGAACTCCCAACTTACCATAATTCTCTATATATATCTAGCCTATTATGAGTTTGGGGGTTGGATTTTGGAGAATAATTTTTCCGTCATGATGCTATAGTGAGTGGTCATCATTCCATGCATTTAGGGTGATTGGAGGTGAATATTGTGACAAGGAAAGGACAAGTCAACAACTTGGAAGAGCTCTTCTACAAGGTAAACTACTACTTATGGTTGTAATCTCCTTCCATTTACAGTAATGCAATGAATTTATTGTTTTCTATAATGCAATGAATTCATTGTTTTCCTATATGTAATGTTGTTTCATATTTTTCAATCCCATGTTTATCTATTGAATGAAGTACTTATATGATAATGCATACATCTTGTAGTTTCTTGGCTTGTGTTATCTCATTGTGCAAGTTCTAATTTTGGCAATCGAAGCTGGAATTGGGGCTTCCAAGCTAAATAATAAGCGAAGCATGTGAAGGATTCAAGGTAAGCCTCACTCCATTATCTATTTATTTTAAGGAAAAGCATTGGGTTCCTTGTCCCTTTTTTGTTCTAGTTAGCCACCGACCTAGGGGAGATACTTTTGTCTGCAATCGTAGATTCCGTATAAAAGAAAGTTCTAGATAAAGTCTACGCACATCTTTAACATGAAGGGCAGTTTCATAATGGATCCATCTCCCAAATGACTATCTAATGGATAGTAATACAAACCTAATGACCCCAACAAGGAAAGAAAGGAATTTTGTAGTAGTATTTGCAATTATTTTTTTAATATGGAAGGTCACACTTAGTTTGATTCTTATTTCATGGGAGTGAGTAAGCACTTCTTGGTAAAGAACATGAATTGTCTTGGTTATTTTTTATTCATTTTTCCATTTTAGGATTTTTTAAGTCTCTTATACTTTTTTGTTACCATTCTTGGAGAACAATTTTTACATACTTTTTCAAGTTTTATCTATTGTTTGGACCATTATGAAGGAGGTTGAATGACAAGGAATAGAAGCAAGTGAATGCAAAAAAACAATGAGTTTTAATGTTATCTTTATGGTAGTTGTATCTATCAAAAAGGAGTAATTGTGTCCATTGTTATTCTAATGGACAATTGTTTAAGCCATGGCTTAATTATGAAGTTTTATGACCTTCATGTTGATAATGCATGTTGCAAGGTTTATCTATCCTTTCAATTCTACTGTAATTGGTGACTAATTAAGAATGTGAATATGCTTCTAGGTTTGATCTTGGACCTCACCCATATTACTCCAACGAGTTACCAATTAAACATGGTAAAAGAGCAAATTAAGAATGTGAATTACACTAATTCATTTACTATGAATAGATATGTTCATCATGAAGGATGATTGCAAAACAATAAAAGTAAAAGAATTGTTAACATTGTAAGTGCTAATATCAACCTTTATAATAGTTATAATTGGTAAAATGGAATTGTACTTGTGATTTGGTTGGACTACAAGAAAGTTCATAATAATGTAGGAAGAAAATGTTTGTTTGTAAATCAATTAAATCATTATTATTTTTTTTGTCATTAGACCTAAATAATAGATATTTCTCTTTAATCTAATTGTATTTAACAAGGATTTTAATATTACAACTTCAAATCTACCTAATTATTTTCCTAAAAACCTTTATGTCTCAAGGTTTTGAGAAATTCCATTTTCTCAATTTGACCTTAAAATCATGATAAATTTTCTAAGCAACCAATTGTAAATCGTGAACATTCTATAAATTTCAAAATAAATAATTCATTATTGTGTAAATTCATATAATTTTTGTTATTTGTTTTAAGCATTTGTTTATCATTTTAATATTTTTATGTTTATTCCCATTTAAATTGACATATTAGATAAAAAAAATCATGTGCATTTAAAAGTCATGTACTTTTAATCAATCATGTTCTCATACAGAAATGAGATGATATACACTCCTAGTTAAAGCCAAACGAATATTGTTGTACTGCTTGTAATTCAAATATACTAAATCTATTAATGGTATGCAACACTCCAAATATACTTGAATATATTAGATCCCTATTTTGCATGTCAAATACATAGCTAGCTCTTTCAATCCATTATAACACAAGAACAACACTTTGAAATCACGTGCTTTTATTCAATCATATCAATTGAAAATAATCCACACTAATCTAGGGATATACATTTCTATTGAAAATAATCCACACTAATATTGTTGCACTTGTTCTAGTTCAACTATATTGAATCCATATATTTTATTCAACACTAACATTGTTTTGGGTATTTTGAATATATTAGATCCCTATACTACATGTCAAGTACATAGTCCTTTTTTCAATCCATTTAAAAACAAAAATAACATATATGTTTCCATTGGATTAATTCCAATGTTACAAAAGTTAGTTGGTACCCCTTCTTGAAAGAATGTTGGTATGTGTTCAAAGTACTTATGAAATATAATAATCCCCACCATGTGGGATTAACTAATTCACTAACTTTGAAACATTTCTTTTTATCATCTTGGACCAAAAGAGCTTATTGAAATGGTGTTTAATGACATTGGATTGGGAGAGGAAGAGTGAACCTTTGATAATGTACCATCATCTAATAGTGTATTAGTGTTTGAATTTGAATGGTTTAATGAAACATTGATGTTTGATTGTGAATGGCTCAATGTAACACTAGTATTAATGTTTGATTGTAAATGGGTGACATCTATATAAGGGGGTTGAGTAGGTTCTGGAAGATTTTGGTCTTTACTAATGAGGAATGTGACAACTTCAGACATGGAAGGACGAAGTATTGCAGATGTTTGTGTGCAAAGAAGAGCTATGTGAACAACTTGTAGTATCTCCCCTTGGCAATTTTCTTTGATGTTGGGATCAATTATGCTTGCAATAGTGCCTGATAAATGATAGTTCCAAACCTGCACCATACATACATTATAAATTTTAATATTATTAGAATTTTGTTTGAAGAAGCAATGAAAATTGTCTATATGATCATTCCATTACCATTGTTAAGAGAGATGGTATGTCATTTCTGTGCATAGGAGTTTTATTCCTTCTGCCACTAATAATCTCAAGGACTAGCACCCCAAAAGCATAAACATCAACCTTTTCTGTCAAATGGCCATGAACTAGATATTCTGGAGCCATGTAGCCTCTGTGAAAACAAAAATAAGAAATTAGACACATTTTCTATTAAAAAAAAAATAATAACTATCAAATTCATTCTCACCGAGTTCCAATGATTCTTGTGCTAAGATGACTTTGATCTTCTGAGAAGTATTTAATCAACCCAAAATCTGCAATTTTTGGCTTGAAAAGGTGGTCTAGTAGAATATTGCTAGCTTTTATATCTCGATGGATGATGCGTATATCTGATTCTTGGTGGAGATAAGCTAGCCCACTTGCAGTGCCTAGTATAATGTCAAACCTCCTTTTCCAATCCAGTGCATTTCCCAGGGTCTCGTCTGTTGTAAAATACAACTATATATCAAATAACTTAAACATAACTTGAAAATATAATATTTCTCAACATTTGAAGATTGATCATAAGGAAAATCAATTTATGGAGACAAGAACTATTACCAAATAGAAATCGATCAAGGCTTTTGTTGGGAAGGTATTCATACACCAAAAGTTTTTCTGGGCCATCCACACTACATCCAAGAAGTTTGACAAGGTTTTTGTGTTGAACACAACTTATCAGATTGACTTCATTGAAGAATTCGTTCACACTCTCTTCTCTATTGGAAAATAGTCTCTTCACAGCAATTTGTCTACCATCTAGAAGGCCCTGCAAACATGCCCATTCTATTTTGTTCAATAATCATGATGTAAATTTATCTATGTATTCTAAAAAATCAAAAGTTTAAAATGAAATTAGAAAATTGAAATCACCTTATACACTGAACCAAAGCCACCTTGACCAATTTTGTTTATGGGATCAAAATTTTTAGTGGCAGTCTGTAGAGTTTCAAATTTGTAATTTAGTTTTGATTTGGATATAGCTATTGAGAGTTCACTTGATGGTTTGTATTGATCTGCAAAAAAACATGTCAAAGTTTTTAGAAATATAATATAACAACATTATCAATGACCATATGATATTTTACACATTTTATTTTATGTAGTCTACACATTGTTCTTTGAAGCTTATTGTAGTTTTGATACTTGTGTTTTAATAAATGTGAAAAAACTGCAATGAAAACATACAATACTTTGCAACATAATATCGATATAATTTTAATTAATTAAGGTTATAACATCCATTGGAATTGTGATTATTGGAAACTCTTAATATTAGTAGGATTATAACATCTATATTGTTCATATTTATGCCAGCATTATTTCAATAGAGTTACAACTTGGTGGGTGACTGAAACCTTGAAAATGGTTGTGCGTAGGTTCAAAAAATAACTCATTATACAAACTTCATAGCTTTCATAGAGATGGGAGAGCTAGGGTCATCCACTTTCAAGGCCATAATCATGAAGGAATGACTTATAAAGTGCCCCCCCCTCCCCCCAATCGTAACAAAGGAAACTATAGGAAAAGACAAACAGTATTTTCTTAGAAAAAACAACAAAGGCTCCATGCTATGAATCCATCCCATGTGCATTAACAACTATATGATATGCATCAATGTTCATGCAAAGACGGGAAATTTTAGGATTTTTCAATAGAGAAAGACCTCACTCACCTCAAGGATAAGAAACAATTGAAACCCACATGAGTTGTATAGCTCAAGCTAGGCTCTAAATAATGCCTTTCCACTAAATTCGCTAACATAAGATACCATTTTTGAGTATTTTAGAATGGCCCTACTTCTCTAATTCAATAATCTTTTTTTCTGCTACTAGGTAACAATTTAATGTAGAACAAGAGGATTTCACTTAGTTACTCATATCAATATGCATGTATTTGTTACCTAAAGAATTTTGTCGTTAAAAAACCATGACAGGAAAACGAAATAAGATTGAATTTTATGTAAAAACATTTAAGGCAACCAAAGCAACAAGATGCAAGATGCACCTCCTATATCAGCATCAATGTCTACATGAATGTCTTTAGTGCGCTTCCTAAATACATTCTCACCAACTATCAAAGCATGGTATGGATCCAAATCCTAGATAAGCACATATTATTTATCTACATAAGTTACTACAAATAAATAAATAAATCATTGTTCTAAGAATACCCCACAAATGAGGCCAACATTAAATATAAAGATCTAGAGACAAAATGTGCAATGAAAACTAAAAATAATTAAAACCATAGCTTAACTCCACATGTCGATAAACTACAAAGAAAAAATAATGTTGATGGATTGCAATTAGAATCAATCCTTCCTTATAATGAGGGAAACCTAAAAGAGGAGGAGCCAACAACCATCACATAATAGAAGGAAAGAATTCCTATAGGGAAAAAGCAAATAAAACCCATCTTACCACCAATAAAGGACCTAGACATCAAAAGAAGAAAAACCAAAAGAGGTAGATCATGTAGTTCCAAGGAAAATAGAAATTAGGGGATAAATATCATGGAGGAATCAGTGTCATCAAGTGTGGCTAAAGAGTTATCTCATGACTCATATATAAATGGACAATATGATAACACTCTTGTGTAACAACCCCGAGTTGATTTTATATATAAATAAAATAAGACCAAGGTCATGTCACACATATTCCAAGTTGAATGGAGGGAAAAAAATTATAATGGGCATCACTTGTGGTTAATTAATGGCTATGGAAATTGGCAAAGGAAAAGAGGACACAAATATACATGCAGGGTAAATTAGATAGAAAATAAGGGAAAATGAAGAAAAGAGGAAAAAGGAAAGGAAGAGACTAGACATCAAAGAAACAGTTCATAGCTTTTGTCAGTTCTAGCTTAGATCACCTTCATAAATAGATCTCTAAGAGAGGAGAGAGGAGGCACTTGGACACAAGCAAGCAAAGGGAGTAATGGATCACAAGTAAAAGGTTGGAAAAGAAGCTACTATAAGAGGACATTCCATGTAACAGGTTGCATGTGTGATTTCATTGTTGAGATTTGAATGCATGGTGCATTCATTTGGTTGTTTAGTTGTGTTGTTGTGATTGGCATGGGATTTTCCTGGATTGATAGTGGTTTTCATCATTATCTTGTCATTTCCTAGTTATCCATGGTGTTGTGGGTTCCTTGTTTTGGTTTAATCTTTGGATGGTCGATAGACTTTGGATCCTGGTGAGGTAGTCTCAGGAAATTCCCAAGGGCCAAGGGTGGAGATGGGATTTCTCTTGGAACTCTTAACAGATGGGAGGAGGCAGGAAAAATCTGTTGAATATCGTGAAGAAATTTGGAGGCATCCAAGCTTGTTTGTTATTAGTAATTTCTGGACCAGTTTAGGTGAAATCATTGTGGTTGAGGGTTGAGGTGTTTTGGCCTCTGGAAGCCCTGGTTTGTTCAGTTTTGATTCATCCCATGAGATCCCACATTCATGCTTGGAATATGGCATGGGGGTGATTTGTTGAAAGAGAGATTTGGTTCATTCCAATTTATGGTCGGGTGGTACGTGAAATCCTTGACTTGGTTGGTATCTATATATGTTAATCTAAGTTATTTCCTTATTGTGATTGATGAGCACATGTACTAGTTATTTTGTTGATTTTATCATTGATTTGTCATGAATTCATTCTAGTTATATGTTTGGTTATATGCATGGTTAAATGATGTGCTCTTGCCATGGATCTTGTTTATGATTTTTTTAATTTAATGAATGGTTATATGGATGCATGGGATAAATAGTGTTGTTGCAACTAGTTTGAGAGGGAATTGAGCATTCTTGATTATTCCTTGATGAAGTTAAGGGGACATGGAACATATAAGTATTCATCACCCGTATTTATTATGTTTAGTATGTGTTTCATGAAATATTTCTCATGTGTTTAGCAACTTTTGCTTAAGATATATCCTTGGTACTTAAGTTCTAGGTTGTTTTAGGCATTGGCTTGTAGGCTAGCCTAGAAAATATGGCACTGATTTCACACCTACATGCATGGAACTGGGAAATTTAGATTGCAACCACATGGAGGGAGGCATGTACATGTGGTTGGGGCATGAGCTCAATTTAAAAGAGTTTCAACTCAGGACTTGAGCACTAGGGATTGTGATCTAGCACCTAGGTTATCTAAAGTCCCTAAGAGGTTTCAGTATGTTTCCGATTAGTAGACCCCACTTCCATAATTGGAACTTGGATGTTGGGTCATGTCATAGTAACTCTCAGCTCATGTTTAGCTGGAGACCTTGTAAAAGCGAGTAAATGTGGGATGAGTTTGTTACATCTTACTCCAAGAAAAATTTGAGTAGGAATATATAAATTGCCTCCCCTAAGATATATCCCACAATGATACAAGGACGACATGTAGGAAAGTTCCAAGGGAGGAGGAATTACTTTCAACATAAACCACTTCAATGAATTGGGCATGAAATTAATCGCTCTTAAATTAGAAGAAAATAAAAGGAGTAAAGGGTAAACCAAGGGGGAAGACCAATAAACCAAAATTACAAAAAACGGGTTCCCTACAGATCAACTCTAACCAAAACAAGGCTCTCTTAGATAAGTTCCAATCCACTCTCCATCTAGTGAATCATGAAAATCTTTTGGAATAAAATAGACCTCAATGGTAAATGGTAAAGGAAAGAACTACCTCTTGAAAAAAAAAACCGTATTAGAGAAACAAGATATCATGCTTCTATAAGAGACCAAACATAACTATGAATCCATGCTAATATAATAAATATAAAATGTAGTGTTATAATGAACTCATCTCCTTGTAAACAACTCTAGTGGCAAAGTGGATGGTAGGGTCATAGTATGGAATGCAACTTGAATCATCATGAGAAGACTAGTAGTGGTAGTGAATTTCATCTAATGACTTTCCAAGAATTGGGATCTAGGGATAAAAGGATAATCACCAACATTTATGGACCCCGAACAACCCATGTAAACAAAATCGTCCTCTATTCCCCAAAATAATTGGAAGAAATAAAAAGGGAACAAGAACAAATTATTGGTGGAATATTCAACCATAACATCCCTAGGAAAAAAAATATGAGGAAATATGAATCGAGAGAAGAAAATCAATGTTTTGAAAAAATAATTGACTTTCCAAGGCTCAAGACATGCCCATGGGTTGTACATTTGCAACAACAAATGGTGGGGGGGGCCAAAGTGTAGGTTTTAACCCTGTACAGAAATTACCTATATATGAATTCTAAAACATAGAAAATAAACAATGTGACAGCATAACACATAAAACACATATACACAGAGATTTTCCCCTGGATCCCAAAACCGAGACTACCAGCTTGATTTTTCATTATATTCCTTTCAATGTTACAATACTTGTTTACACATGTCGAAGCATCCAATACCATGGATCAAAAACCATTGCATCCAAAACCATGGACCGAAAACCATCGTGTCCAAAATCATGTGCGAAAAACCATGCACAAAACCATAGGTAGGTTTGCCCAACCTAATATCGGGTCCAAAAAAAATTTCTCGAGTAGCTGCCCCGGACCCCCGCCCACCTCAAACCACCCCTGTGAGCCCCCCACTTCGCAATCGACACAACAAAGGGGGTACTCCGCCCCCCCCTCTAACTTGATGGTTAACTACGTAGGGTAGTCGTGGAAAGAATATAACACAACCCAACATTCTCCCACTTGTTGTTTTCTTTCCACAGAAGAGCTTAGTCGTTTATCCAGCCCTTAAACGCCCATCGTTTCTCTACACCAAGAGAACTTCTCAGAGCTCACTGATTTTTTCAATGCATCTGTAGTATTCTTCAAAGTGTCCAACTTTACCAGCAACACCTTTTTGTCTTCTATCATATCCCTCACAAAGTGATATTGAACATCAATGTGCTTTGCCTTTGAATGGTAAGCAGGGTTCTTCGCCAAGAAAATTTCACTTTGGCTATCACAGTCTATCCTTATAGCTCCCTATACTAACCCCATACTTGAACACAAGCTCTGCAACCAAATTGCTTCCTTGCTTGCATGAGTGGCTGCCATGTATTCTACCTCTATAGTTGATAGTGCCACTACAGATTGTTTCTTACTCATCCAACTAACTGCACCTCCAAATAGGTTAAACACATACCCACTTATAGATCTTCTCTGATCCAAATCTCCATCCCAGTCTGCATCAACAAAGCCATGAACATCCAACACTCTCTCCAATCCTGGTCTTCCTTGGTATCACAAACCATAATCACAAGTGCCATGTAAATACCTGAAAACCCGCTTCATTGTTGTCCAGTGCTACTTCCCTGATTTTGACATAAACCTGCTCAATACTCCCACTGCATGTGCAATCTCTGGTCTAGTACAAACCATTACATACATCAGGCTAGCGACTGCACTTGCATATGGAACATGGGACATGTCCTCTTCCTCTTCTTGTGTCTTGGGACACTATTCGGCAGATAACTTTACATCTACAAGAATAGGAACCTTCACCAGTTTACTATCCTGCATATTAAACCTCTGCAATATTGTCTGGACATACTTCCTTTGGTTTAACTAGAGCTTCCTCTTTGCCAATCTCTTTTAATTTCCATGCCCAAAATATAGTTTGCAGCACCAACATCTTTCATGTCGAATTTGGAGGAAAATTGGGTCTTCAAATCCTAGATAATTTCTTTGTCATTTCCAACCAATGACATATCATCCACATACAAGACCAGATAAATAACATGGTGACCAATTAATTTAAAATACACACAGTGATTTTCTCTGCTTCTAGTGAAGCCAAGTCCCCGTATAAATGTATCAAATTTCTGATACCACATCCTTGGTGACTGTTTTAACCCATACAGAAACTTATTTAACTTGCATACCAGTTATTTCTTACCCTTCACCACAAAACCTTCAGGTTACTTCATGTAGATCTCCTCTTCCAGATCCCCATGAAGAAATGTTGTCTTCACATCCATCTGTTCTACCTCAAA
>APFE030075427.1:18703-106982 GCA_000404065.3 Pinus taeda
CTCTAAACACCACATCTTGGTTGTACACAACCTTCCTTGTTACTGGGTTCCAAAGCTTATAACCCTTTAAACCATCCTTATACCCGATAAAGATGCACTTTTCAGATTTACTATCCAACTAGGTTCTTTTCTCCTTTGGAACATGTACGTATGCATCACTTTCAAATACCCTCAGATGTGAAAGAGATGGTTTCTTACCAGTCCATACCTCTTGTGGAGTCTTATCCTCCAACGTTGATGAAGGTGATTTGTTGACCAGGTAACATGTTGTCTCCACCACCTCTGCCCAGAATTAATGTCCTAACTCGGCACCACTGAGCATGCTTCTTGCCCTTTCCATCAATGCCTTGTTCATTCTTTCTACAACTCCATTTTTCTCAGGTGTGTATGGAGAAGTCTTCTGCCATGTTATACCACACTTCTTATAGAATTATTCAAATTCCTTGCTGCAAAACTCACCACTGTTATCTGACCTCAACACCTTTATCTTCTTCTCTGTTTGGTTTTCCACCAGAGCCTTGAATTCTTTAAAACTACTCCAACCTTTTCCATCGCTGTAACTTCTGCATCTGCTTTATCTTATGCAGTCTCCTCATGGACTGCAATCCCCTTCACTTCTCATCGGCCTCATCAAAGTACCCCAAAAGCTAACAAATTGTCAGTTGCGTGCGTGGTGCATGACTGGAGGAGTGAACTGCTTGAAATACCACCTTGTTAGAATCACAAGGCATGAGGTTACAATTTCTACAAATTCAACCCTGAAAATGGCACTAATAGATCTGTGGATTGATCTACTGCATCTGGATCACGAAGGTCATAATCAACAGAATAAGCCGCTGCTTCAAGTGTTATTGGTCGTACTTATGCTGAACCAACAGAATAACTTGCTTAATTGACAGAAGCTACGTAGGATGTTGCTGGTTTAATAAGTAGTGTTGTTGTTAGTGTTGGACCAATTTCATATATTTTCTTTTTAGTGAAATGTACCCTTTACAGATCGTTTCCCTATCATTTCCAGGTGTTGATATCCACTCGATCCAGGAAGAGTCGATCCAGTGGATCCCAATTTCAATGCACTAGATGTCGGTACTCCATGCCAAGAGGGGATCCACTCAATGTTAGTACTCAATGAAGGAAATGACAGGTTTCAATTCCTGTACTAAATCCAGGACTCTTTTCCGATAGTATCCACCTTTTCTCATTGCATAAAGACTTCAGGTTTCTTCTCAAGGAAATATATTCACTTATTCCTTGAGAAGTCATATATAAAGGATACATAGTACACAGACTTACCCAGTGATGGAACCTTCACAGGTCCAAACACATCATTGTGCACAAGCTCTAATATATATTTCGCCCTCTGACCACTAGAGGGGAAACTCACCCGATTCTACTTTCCATATACACAATTTTCAAAGAAATCAAAATCCAGAGAGCTATTACTCATACTTTATACTATACCTTTACCATGAAGTATTCGAAGGCCATTCTCTCCAATATGTCCAAGCCTTTGATGCCACTGCATGGTTTTCTCTCCAGAGACCACAAGAATTTCTGCTCCACTTTCTGGAACCACAAAACTATTGCACCCATCAACAACAGTGCCACCTTGTAGCTTGTATAGAGTTACAATCTGAACTCCCCACAGCAATACCAGTGCTCCCCGAACCATCTTGCAGGTATCCTTCTCAAATACAATTTTTACACCTGCATCATCCAGTTTGCTTACGGAAATCATATTTCTGGCCAATGCAGGAATATGCAAAACACCCTGAAGTTTTCTAACCCTTCCACCTTGCAACTGCAACTTTATTTTTCCGCGACCAACGATTCTAGCCTTCCTATCATCCCTTAAGAAGACATCACCACCGTCGTATTTCTCATACTCGTAGAACCACTCTTTATGGGGAGTGAAGTGAAAGGATGCACCTAAGTCAATCAACCATGCCTCATGATCTATGTGCACTTCAAGAATCCAAGTACACATCCCCACTTTCATCTGAGGTGGTTTTCGCCTCTGCAGAAGGACCATCATCAGATCCCTTTCCTTTGTCAGGAGCTTTAGATTTACAGTCTCTTTTGTAGTTCCCTTCCTTTCCGCATTTCCAGAAAACTACCTTTACAGGTGTTCCTGGGTATTTAAATCTCCCGCTCAATGACTTATTTTTGTTTCTGTTTTGGAACTGTCCTCGTATAGACAAGGCATCACCATTCTGGCTCTCCATATTTTTTTCGTCTCATCTCCTCCGTCGGGAAAGATGAGACTATTTTATCAAACTGCAAGGCAGATGCATTGCTACCTATTGCAATAACCAAACTATCCCACATATCTGGTAGAGAACACAACAAATTAATGCACTTATTTTCATCTGAAATTTTAATATCAACAGATAATAACTAACTTACCACAGTATTAAATGCATTTAGATACTTTGTCACCAAGTCTCCATCTTTCATCCTTAGGTTATACAAATTTTTCCATAGGAACAATTTATTCACCAGAGACTTAGATTAGTACAAAATCCCTAACTTGTCCCACAAAGCCTTAAACATAGCTTCCACTGATACATTCAACAATACTGAATCTGAGACACACAATCGTATTGTGCTCTTTGCCTTTCGATCCAACTTCTTCCATTCTTCATTGGACACTCCCGTTGGTTTATTACCTGGATCTACTGCGATCCACTGATCTTTATTCACTAACAGATCCTCCATCTTGAGTTTTCCTAACTCAAAACTCTGGCCATTAAATTTCTTGATCTCTATCTTTCCACTACTCGTCATCTTCTTTCACCACCAAAATCAATCTTGCAGATCTCCCACTAAACAGAGTCTACCACAGGCCCAAGCAAAACCCCTCAGCAACAAAGGCATCTCCTTGAAGCCAAAACAGCTCGGATACCAAATGTAGGTTTTAACCCCATACAAAAATTACCTACATACAAATTCTAAAATACAGAAAATAAACAATGCGGGAGCATAACACATAAAACACATATACATAGAGATTTTCCCCTAAATCCCAAAACCGAGACTACTAGCTTGATTTTCATTATATTCCTTTCAATGTTACAATACATATTTATACATGCCGAAGCATTCAATACCATGGACCAAAAACCATTGCATCCAAAACCATGGACCAAAAACCATTGCGTCCAAAACCATGTGCGAAAAACCATGCACAAAACTATAGGTAAGTTTTTCCAACCTAATATATGGTCCAAAAAAAATTCTCGAGGCACTGCCCCGGACCCCGTAGAGGGGGGCTACCCACCCCCCTCAAATTCCCCTATGGCCCCCTCGCTGTGCAATCGACACAACGAAAGGGGGGCTCCGCCCCCCTTCTAACCCCCTCGGTTAACTACGTAGGGTAGTTGTGGAAAGAATATAACACAACCCAACACAAAGAATAATATTAAAGCTAAATAGACTCTTTCTCTTAAAGGAGTTATGAAAAAGAGAATACAATGAAGGTGCTACCCATCATAGGTTTAGAACATTGACCAACTCATATCCTTAAAATGGGATAATTATAGAAACTCACAAACCACACCATTCAAAATTGAGCAATTCTAGCTCTCTCTCATCCAAACATCAAGGAAAAAATGGGGGAATGGTAGGAGGAAAACAACATACAAGGAACCAAAATGTACAAACTCCAACAAAACCTAAGCACAAACTCCAACAAAAACTAAGCACATGAAATACAAATTCAAACAATGGAGGAAATAGAAGAATTGAAACACCTTCCAAGACATATGGTAATTGGAGAAAACAAATTGTTGTAATACAAAAAACAATAATGGACATGGGAATGACTTAGAACTTCAAGAAACAAAAGAATAGCCCAAGGAAGGAATCATAACCTGCAAATAGCAAGAATTATGTCTATGGAAGAAAAAATCTAGATTCAAAGAGAGTGACAAGAATATGATATTCTTTCACCAAATTTCCATAGATTTGAGAAACTACAATAAAATAACTACCTAAATAATTTCCTCGAAATAAAATTGCAATTCCATGATGAAATATTTAGGATCTCATTGAATACTTTGGAAACCTTCTCTTAAAATTAGAGGGAAAGATTTAAATAATGGAAGACATCATTAGGAAGATATCTAAGCTAGTCATCGATGAGAAAACACCATCCTAATGCAATGAATAACTTATGAGGAGGTCAAAAAGGTCGTAAATGACATGGCCTTGGGCATGGACCATGGACTATATGGGTTCACAACAAACTTATTTCATTTTAATAGGAGGTCATTGATCTGAATTGGATCATTATATTTTTTTTCACCCATATCGATGCTTTCAAAGTGGAAGAAGTGGAGGAATCATTTCACGAGACTATTTTTATCGGTGGGACCTAATTTTGTAAATTGGGGCCTAGAACATTTTGAGAGCATTTTGAGGCATGAAATGAAAATTTTTTGGGTTAAAACTTTGTCACTTTGGTATAACACCTTTTTCTCCTATTCTACACACAAATACCTTTCCAACAGTGCGTAACACCTCAATCAAACTCTGTATGCAAAATATATGCCACTCAAAAGTTGACCTTCCTAGTTTCACCACTATAATTTGACAGGAAGCCACGTCAATCCCAATAGATCATCAAAAAGGGGCTATACATGTTATTATGGTGAATAAAACTCTAGAAGAGTCCATCTTGTAACTCTAATTAATATTTGACAGAGTTATACCTAACCACTGGTATGCTATCATAATGTGTTATTAGCAAATCGCTAGGAGGAAAGGGGGTTCCGTTCTTTTCAAGTGTATCTTGTTCCATAGAAGAGAAAAGTATTCAAGAGGGATAGGGAGAGAGAATAAAAAGAGGATTTTTTCATTGTAGCCCATGGGCCATGGGCCATACTTGTTTGTACTCACATCCATTTTCTATTCGGAGAAAGAGAGCAGAGTGATCTCACCTTCTAGCTAGGTTTTCTCCTGAACAGGTTTCCCAAGATATATCTTTGTGGCAATTATGGTTTGTGATTTTTTATTTTGTTTTTCTCTATTTCCTACATAAATATAATTTAGATGCAAACACAATATAGAATAATTTATATATCCAAAAATATGAAGGGAAATAAATCCTCATTATTTAGATTTCATATTTTTTAAGTATAATTTATCAGAGTTGTTGTGATGAACTCTCTAGTGGAATGTCCACGACGCTTTACAAATAATATGGGTATGAGAGTCAGGTTTCTTTGGCTATCTTGTGGATATTTGTGGGGAATCTAGATCGGCTAAGACAAAGGTTAGAAAACCCTAGTCACAACCAGCAAATCTAGTAATAACCCTTGTGATCCTGTAGAGGAGAGGTTTTCACAGTTGGAAGCACATGTTGAAAATATAATTTGTAATGTAAATATCCTCATGTTTGCTTTGTAAAATGAGATCAAGTTATTTAGAAAAGATGGGGGATTTAACATATAGGATAGATCAAAGGGTAGATCAAGAGATTGGGAAGAAAAAAATAACAAGCTGAAGAAAGGACCCAAAAGAGATCAACCCAGTTTCACTGTCGTGAACTATTCACATTCCTTGTTCAAAATGAAAGCAAAGGTCGATATCAAGCCATACCAAGGCTAGATCGATGCTCTAAATCTAAATCATTCATTCCAACAATTAGAAGTTCATTTCAGTGTTCATCATATAGAGGAGGAAGAAAATATTTCATTTGCACGACTAAAATTAGAGGGCAATGCCCAGACTAGGTGGGAAAGCCACATGAAGACTTTGAGGTTGGAGGGAGATCCTCTAGTGACCAAGTGGGGGGGTTTTAAAACCCTCATTAAGTCACAATTTGTTGCACGCGGGATCCCCCAAGGGAATTTTTGGGGCCTAAAGCCCAGATTTTGGCCAAAAGTTGTAACTCCGATGTATAGACTCCACATTTTGTGGGTGCGGAGCGCGTAGCTTGTAAATGAGTCATAGGGTTTTTTGCCCTCAATTTTATTATTGTAATGTCAGTTGTAGAGAAATACCCATGGTTCGTGGACCATGGGATTGTATAAATAGAGTGAGGCTCTAAGTAGTTAAGACATCACGATAAGGATGAAGAGTTGAGTCATATCTGAAGTGTAAAGCCTAGTTTTGGGTCATAGAGCAGGAGAAGGCTCTGCAGCTGAGTGCGCAGAGGCCTAGTAGTCTACAGCTGAGTGCGCATACCCCTTTAGCTAAGTGCAAAGGGCGAGTCGTGTCTATAACCATTGGAGCATTAATAAAGAGAAGTTTCATATCAATTCTGAGTATTTATTTCCTGTTTACTGCATTGAATATATTGGGTATAAATTGCACTTCTACTATTTATATGTTGTGCGAATATACATGAATGTGTTGGTTAAGTGAATGTGAGATAGAATATATGTTTATGCGAAGTTAACTAACATCTTTAAGAACATATGTAAAATATGCGGTCTAGTTTGGGGAAAATAGCATAGGTCACTGCCATAGCTGCGTGTAAGCATCTTAGCCCCTGGTTAGGGCTGCAAGAAGGCAATTATAACAGATCGTGAAGGTATTGCAGGCCAAAACAGTGCACAAAGGTAGGCACCATTTGACTAAATCGACACCTCAGACATCTCAAGGGTGCAGAAACTTGGTTCCAACATCCCCCCATACTGCTTCGGGTGAGACTTCAGTCCTGCTCTCCGGGATGATGCTGAAAGGGCCAGTAGTGTAGGAATTTGTTTGGCTAATTAACTCTGAACCTGGGTCATGCCCCATCAAGCCAACACAATTTTACCTTACTGGGTATGTAGAGGACCAATGGATCTGGAGACACTACTTCATACAGAAGCAGGGGCAGAGTGTACAAGGGTACACCACTGAGCTTAGAAATATGGCCATAATTTTGGGTATCTCCCCAAAGAACCAGATGTAATCCTCAAGTATCTATGGGGATCTACATAGCCATTTGCAGAAGCAAGTGATGTTTTTCAAGCCCAAATCAATGGTTGAGTCTTTTGTATAAGCACAATACCTGGAGAACATAGGATTTAAGAAAGGGAAATCCATTGGATCGAAGCAAAAGGAGCACCAAGACACTTCTAAGGAGGAGGAGAAGAAGTGACAGGGGGGAATGATAAAAAGATGACAGCCACAACACATAAGTGCAAAGACCCCAACAAACACTACAATTACTGTAATTTTGATGGTCATACAAAGGAGAAGTGTTGGAAGTTGCATCTAGACCTTAACTTAAATATATATATATATATATATATATATATATATATATATATATATATTATATAAAGAAGAAGAATCGCATGGCCATTGATTCGAGCAACCAAATTGAAAGTAGCTCGAATGTGGATGAGATGATCATCCATACATTAGTACAAAAGGAGGTGAATTTCAATAGCCTTCAACACCAAGAAGAGAAATAAATGATCAAACTCTTCCACATAAAGATACAGGTTAAGAAGAGAAAGATTGATGTTATGTTTGACTTAGGATTGCAGGCGAATGTCATTGTTGCATAACTAGTCAAGAAATTGAGATTAGAAGTTCGTAATCAGCCAAGCCCATATCTATTGGGATGGTAAATAATGATGCATATTTAAAGGTACAAAAATAGCGCAAAATTAGATTTTCTATCCATGTTGATTTTACTAATGAAGTAGAATTAGAAGTAGTTCCCTTTGATGTATAAGGAATGGTGTTTGGAAATCCCTACATGTATATGTAATATGTAATTTTCATGCGAAGAGCCAACCAATACTGACTCATCAAGGATGGAAAATCATTCACCATCAACGCACACAAAGGAAAATAAAAAATTTCACTAGTAAGTGCCAACTAAGCCAAGAAATTGATCAGTTCTAGCAATAAGTATGCTTTACTATTTTTAAGGGAAAATCAATCTGTAGAAGAGTCAATAAGAGACAATGTATCCCTAAAGCGGTATACTAAGAAACAAAAGCAATAATTTGAAGATTTTCTATAAGCATACATGGATGTCTTCTGGGAACCTAAAGGGTTACCACCTAAGAGGGGAGTGGAACATGAGATCCAACTATTGTAAGACTCCCCATTTCCAAACATTGTGTTGTAGAGGAAGTATGGTATTTAAGAAAGTGATGCAAACAAACAATTGCAGTAGTTATTGGAACAGATTGCATTTCCACTAAGTACATCACCATGTGGGTAGCCCCTCCTCATTGTACCAAAGAAGGTCAGGGCTTCGCAGATGTGTATTGATTATAGGGTATTGAATAAAATTACACTTAAGAGCAGGTACCCCCTACCCAACATAGATGATCTATTGGATCAATTACAAAAATAGAAATACTTACCAAGATGGACTTAAATTCTATATATCACTAGGATCGAGTTAGAGAAGAAGATACTTGGAAGACCACCTTCAAAACCAGACAAGGTTTGTATGATTGGTTAGTCATATTATTCGGAATACGTAATGCACCAACTACATTTATGAGGTTAATGAATGATATATTGCACCCTTTTATAGATTCATTTGTTATTTCCTATTTAAATGATATAATGGTATATAGTGCTACATGGGAGAAACACATCTCACATTTGACATGGATGATGGAGAAATAAAAGGAGCACCCACTGTTGTGAAATGTCAAGAAGAGTGACTTTGCATTCTTTGGTGTATTTGAGATATGTGATAGGTGGAGGAGCGTTGAAAATAGATCTTGCCGAGATGGAGGCCACCATGAAATGGGCAATTCCTACTAATGTTTTTTAGGTTAGGGGTTTCATTGGAGTGGCACGGTACTTGAGGAAATTCATAGCCACATTTTCAATTGTAACAACACCACTCCACACAACAGTTTTCGTTGGGGAAAGGGTCCACAAAAGGCCTTTGAGGAACTAAAGAAGAATATCAGTCAAGCACTAGTTCTGGCATTATTCAACTTGCAGGAGCCCTTCTAAGTGGAGACAATATGTGAGTGAGTATGTTATGGGAGTAGTCTTGATTGAGGGAGAAATCTTTGTATGCTACTTTTATGAAGTATTTCATGGGATAGTTCTTAACTACCTTACCTATGATAAGGAATTGTATGCCCTAGTGTAAGCTATGAAGAAGTGCAAGCATTATCTAATGGGAAATGAGACATTAATCCGCAATTCACTAGCTATTACAATACTTGTAGGCCTAGAGTAAGCTACAACATACCATGCATTACAAGTGGATGAGGTTTCTACAACAATTTCATTTAGCGATCAAGTATATGAAGGGAAACATAAATAAGTTGGTTGACATGCTTTCATCTCCACCCACATAAAACATCATAACTTTGGGAACTCTTATGAATATGGATCCATTCACCCATGATGCATATAGAGAACCATATTTAGGGGAGGACTTCAAGGAGGTTTTTTTGTACTTGTAGAGTCAAACTCATGTGTACGATGGTGACAACACAACTGACTACCACCTCCAAGACAGGTTACTCTAAAGCTTGGACAAGTTATGTGCTCTTAAAGGTGAGCGATTGCAGCTAATTAGAGAGGCTTACACCTCCAAGGTTGCAATGCACTTTGGTGTAGAGAAGACAATGGGCAACTTGTAGAGGTATGTGTATTGACCCAAGATGCAAGGATAGGTAACTGGGTTCATAAGAGGATGCATGCTTCGTTTTACGAGTAAGCCTAATAACAGAAAATAGGGTATATATAATCCCTTACATATCCGCACTCATCCATGGGAAATCATTTTAATGGACTTTGTGGGAGGTTTACCAACAACCAGGAAGGGACATGACTACCAATTCATGGTCATTGATAAGTTTAGAAAAATTTGTGTTTGGATGCCCTATAAAAGACCATAAATGGGCAAGAAGCATCAAAATTGTGTCTTTGGACAAGTCTGGGTGCACTTTGGGATACCACGAAGCATCATTCCAAACAAGGACACAATATTTCTTAGTGCATTTTGGAATACATTGTAGGACAAGATGGACACAAAGTTGAAGATATCTACATCATTTCATCCACAGACAAATGGGACGAGAGAAGTCATCAACCGGACTTTGGTGCAACTTTTGAGGGGCTACAATTAGAATCATCTGAAGACCTGGGCATAGTTTATATGCAACACTCTTATAACAGGGCATACCACACTTCTACTGGTAAGTCCCCATTTGAAGCTTGTTTTGGATATTTTCCACCTTGACCTTTAAATATTTCATATGGGTGGCAAGGAGGAGTAAGGGAGGATCTTACAAGGGATGTCTTGAGGGCTTAAAAACTTGTTGAGAAGATCAAGAAGATCCATATACAGTTATAGGAGACACTGCAAACGTCACAAGAAAAATATAGGACCAAGCATGATTAGTACAGAACAAAGAAGTTGTTTAAGGTGGGAGTTTTGGTTATAGTTGAAAAAGGAGAAGCTACAAGGTCCCAATAAGAAAATCAAGGCTCTGGGGTATGGTCCCTTTGAGATAGTGGGAAAGGTGGGAGATAACACGTATAGACTCAGTCTACCCCCATACATGCATATTTACTCCATTGTGAATGTAGAGAATTTGAAAGTCTATGAGCCTTCCATGTTAGATGAGGAAGAGGAATAGGTCCTACCTTGTATAGAGGATTTGGCACCAAATTCTCAGGAAAAGTTGACAAAGGATACAGTTTTTCAAAAGAGACCCGAAACTATGAGACAAGGACAACATGCCCTTTAGTAGATTGTGTTGAAGGACAAATTCCAAGTAAAGCTAAATGGTACACCTGATAAAAGGTGGAGGAAAAATTTCCTCACCTCATTTAGTAGAAGTTATTGGGAACCAAAAGACTCCCAAAATGGAGAGGTGTGATCCAGATTGGATCATTATATTGTTTAAATATAATTGATATCTTTTCAATGAACTTTCGAGTGGAATATCCATACAAGTTTACAAATTAGTTATTGAAAAGGGAGTCTATGGGGTGGTAGAAGATTATAGATGAATAAGAGGAGTTATCAAGGAATCTAATGGCACCTATCCTCCCTCATCCCAAAGGAAGGTGAACTTGACTTAGCATACAAATTCTTCCTCATTTCACTTTGTAATGTCATCTAAAAAATTATTATTACCTCAACCAATCACACATTTTACTAAAGAATGGAGGATATATCAAATGTAAAAAAATCATAGATAATGTCATAGTATCTGATGAAGCATTCCATGCCCTTAATAGTAGCAAGAAGCTAGGTTTGTTTATTAAACTTGACATGTCAAAAGCCTTTAATGGACTAAATTATTATTTCTTATAAATTATTTTGACAACCTTTGTCATCCCTCGTATTTGTACCTGAAAGGTACTAAACCTAGTCTCTATTGTCCTCTTAGTCTCTAATATTGGGGTTCCTTTGACCCCTTTCATCTCCTATAAAGGTGTAAGGAAACATAACCCCCTGTACTACTTACTCTTTCTCCTCATGACAAAACATTAGGATTCTCTCTAAAATTAGCCATAAATGGTAATTTGATCAAAGCCCTCAAATTCTTCAATAAAGGAGAATCGCTCTTGCATATTCAATTTATTGATGAAGACATCCTTCTAAGCTCCACTTTTAAGGAAAGCAAAGCCCTCAATTGATTCATAGAAATATTATTGCTAGCTTTGGGTAATCAAATTTACAATGTCGAATCCTAAATCATTTTTTTTTACATTAGACTAGCTATCCAAGATAATATATACACAATTATAAGCTTCCAAAGGGGCATCCTTCCCTTCTAAATACCATGGAATCACCCTTCCTCAAACCCTCTATTAGACATTCGTATTGGAAAGAGTTGCTTTGTAAGTTGAAATAGTGTCTTGACAGTGATAGTTTCTAGTGCCATCCTCTAGTAGGTAGTTATCTTGATCAAAGATATGCTCCCATCTTTGCCCCTATATCTCTTCTTTTCACTAACTGTCGAACATAAATCCTCGAATCCTTTCATGTAATACAATTGAAATGAAAATGGTAAAGTTATTACAATCCAACCTTCCATGTGTCTCTAAGACCAATCAATCTTAGACATTTTTAGATCATTAGCCCTTTTTTTGTAACTAAGAAAAAACCAACCCAATGTGGAAAGAAAGAACAATCTACCTACCTAGATGTTGTGACCTATCATTAACCTATAAATAAATGACCCCAACAGCGTTAAACATAATTTCGGAAGTAGAGATGGTAACATTAAAGTTCACACACGTTTGTGCCCAAAACAAGGGTAGACGTCGATGATTCTAGCCACAGGGATGCGTATATGACGGAGTTCTTTTCCATGAGCAACATTAAAGGGAGAATTTTGGTTTTGAGTGATGGGCAAAGGTAAGGTGTTTTCTTATGAAGCAGAATGCAAGGTTCTCTCAAGCTCTCATTCAGTAGTTATAGAAAATCCAAATGATTTATGTAGGTAGAGCTCAGCATCCTATCATCTCCTTCTGAAATAGTTGTAATAATCTCATTTAGTTAGCTCATGAACCCATGGAAATGGATTTGTTTGAAGTTTTTTTTCAATACCGAGGAAATCTGACTTAGTCGTACATAAAACCTTTTTTCAAGAATTCTTCAAAATAATGAACCTGGGTGGGGAGGTTATCATTAAACCCTCCCAACCACCTTGGATATACATCAGAGTTACACATCTCAGTGAAATGCGAGTAAGAGAAATTCACTCCAATAGAAAGTCCCCAAATCAAATAGTGTTGTGATTGCTCTAAATTCGAATTTGCCAAGAGGGTGCTCTCTCCATGTCCTAGAAGAAATGTGCAGTTCTCGGTGAAGCAATGATGGGCTTTAGGAGTTGGTCAAGCCTTCAAACAGTGGGAATGGGCATTTCACAAGCAACATCCATAGGTTGACAAAGAATACCTATAGGTTTCATTAAACATGTTAAAAAAACTCAAGTAATGGATGTTGCGGCTAAATTTCCCTATTTCAATTTTGGTAGGTTGAAAAAGAATACCTATAAGTTTCATTAAAAGTGTTGTTAAAAAAACTCAAGTAATGGATGTTGCACCTCATTTTCCCTATTTCAATTTTGGTTGGCCAACTCTTAGAGAAAAATAGGTCAAACCAAGTTGAATTTAAAATTGATTAATGAGTTTGTTTTAGTGGAAGAGGTAGAGCCAAAGCAGGTTCAAGAGGAGATGAGGCTCAAGTATTTGGGCATTCTCCAAATCACCGTGTTCAAGGAAACCATTTTCCTTTCTAGTTTATATGAATATGCCAAGGAAGACGCAGGACAAATCTACTCACATATATGGTGCCAAAATTTACTAATTTATGAACTAAAAGTGCTTGGGGTTGTATGTCTTTATGAATAAAAGAGGATTTTAGATCGTTCACAACATTGCAATGATGGATTACAGGCATTGTTGACTAGATGAATCTTGAAACAGATCATCAAGGTTTTATGCGACCATTTGTGACCATACTTGAAATTTCCCACTGTGCAAACCTATCTTGAAAAACCCATTATTATTCGGCAGCTGCCAAGGAAACATGCCATAAATTTCTGGATTTTGTTAGGGTTTGATGGTTTGATTCTCTTTGGAAATATATCTTAAATAACTTCGTTGGACATGGGACACAGTTGGGTACAATCTATGGAGATGTTGTTAGATTTAAAGCGCAGAAAAAATATCAAGGATTTGGATTTGAACTTTGGTCCGACTTTGACGACTTCATGATCACAACATATTTCATATTCCAGTTCTTCGACGTTTAACAAGCTTTAATCGAAGATCATTTACTCATCTTGAACATTGTTAAATTATTTCTTACTTGTTCGTAGGCTTAATCATTCATACAACCGAGGGCATTATAACCGAGCTGTCTATGTCTGGAAGGAGGGACAGCTAGACCATGTCATCTCTGTCTAGGGTAAAAGGTTTGGGTTGGGAAAGTTCTGTTAATGTAATTTTTCCAATAGTTAATAACATTGAGTTATAATGTATACAAGTGATAGTATTGGCCTGTCCAAGAGAGTCATGATGATTGATGGAAGTGGTACCATCAATTACTCCCAAGGAAGCAAAGAGATGCTTCCACCAATCAATATAAACAGGAATTGGCCCTGTAATAATCATTGTAAAGTAACAGGTTGAGTTTTATGCTCAAATGATGGCTTGTACTGGGCTGTGATATACCATTGAATTGGATGGTAATTTACTTTAAAATTACAGTAGAGAAGCAGTTCATGTTTGAGCAATTGATTTTGATTTGACTTATATATAATAATAATAGTAAGGGCTCAGCTATGGTGTGGGACGTAACAATAGAGATTTTAAACAATAAAAAAATGTAGGTAAAAAGCCTACAACGAAATTTTCCTTTTTCTGAGTATTCCCCGAGCAAAGCCCACAAAAATATGCAGTTGGATATTAAGAAATATTGTTTTTTTAAGATGAGTCATCGTGCCATGAGGATGCGAATTATCTCCATATATTAGGAATGGATATTGTCCACGAATGGCCATTTACTATTGTCTTGGTTTGCTAAGGTCTTCTTTTCATTCCCATATCACTTCCATGAACAAGTACTTCAAGAATGCTTATGAATTCAAAGATTTATAGATTGAATGTGAAGTTGGTTTTGGTTAAAGGATTCGACTCAAATCTCAAGATATACCTGTAGAGCAGATTTAAAAGTTTATCCTTATGATTTTGCTAGTGATGAATATGCTGAGTCAAAGCTAGAGCTATGTTCCAGTTAGAGAGATTGATATCCAAAATCCTCATAAAATCAATATAAATGGTGACACGTAGCATGTTCAAAGTGACAGGTGGCATTTAGAAAAACTTATAATGGTTGGTTAACATTTGTAAGGAAAATATGGCAAGCATAAAATGATGCCCATTTTGAAAAATAATTTAACAAATGCAATAATATAGTTCCAGTCAGAGATAAGTCTGAGAATTGGTACTAAATCCTCTTAATTTATTATTTGATTACCGTGAATTTAAATGTGTCAAAACACTTAACCACTTTTTACTATTTGGAGAAATACAGTTAAATTTTTTTAATTTATTATTAGTTTATCATCCGTTTAAATGTATCAAACCATTTGATGTTTTATCAACTACCTTTTACTATTTGGGGTATATAGTTGCACAAAAGGAGGTAAATATAAAGATGAAAAATGAATAAGTTCAAAAGATAAATATCATGAATGTAGAAGACACAAAGATAAAGATTAAAAAAAAAATAGAAGATGAAGACAAAGAGCATAACTGAAAAAGATTGAAGGTGAATGGCATTAAAGAAGAAAATGAACATTCAATCAACTTAAAGGACCTTTAAACATGAGAAGATGATTGTATCAGAATTTTGTTAAGGGGGGAGTATGAAGGATTAACTCATATTTGTGAATCATGATTAATATTTAAATTATATGATGGTTTTGTGATGATGTGTACCAAGCATAGAAGTTTACTTAAGAAATAATCATGAGGAGAAATAAGTGGAAATTAGAGATGGAGATCAGTGAAGAGATTAATGGAGATATTACGAGAGATAGTTATACATTAGGTTGAAACACATATATTATGATCTAGCTATTATAACCACTTAATGTTATAAAAAGGGACCAAATTTTACAACTATAAAATGTAGAGGAATGGTATAATTGAGTAGAATTCCCCCTCAAGGATTTACAAGTGTAAAATCTTTATGTCCCTTGTTTTATAGTTTTTTGTTTGCACTTTCTACTAAGCTTGTAAACCTAACATCAGTGGTACATTTCCAGCTAAGATTCACTGAAATTTAAGCAGTGATCTCTTTTGCAGGTCCTCTAACTCAGGGAATCCCTAGGATTTTCTTTGCACTCTTTATACTTCATTGCTTTAAATCAGACTAAGTGAACTTTAGAAGAAGAAATGGAGCTACAAAATAGGCTTATTTATTCTACAATATGACTTGTTGAAGAGAAAAATAGATATCTTCATAAATCATCACTATAATGCTCATACAAAACTGTAAAAAAAGGGTTTTTGCTCTTCTAAAAAATAGAAATAAGTTCCAAACACAGGTATTAGATAGATGATCTTATCTTGACTTTGAAAGTTGTTATTAAAGAATAGAGATGACTAAACATATTATTCTATTAACTTTATCTGTTCACAAAGGTTGTAATGTGTTGACCCCTAGATTGAACTTGAGGGTTAAGGTCCATCTTGCATCATCTCACAAGGGACTAGTGATGGATTTTAGGCATTGGTATATGAGTCAAGAGTTGTTTTCATTGCCTCAAAATCTAAAAAGCCTTGTGAGGGGAACTCGAAAATAAAAAATCTAGACCAAGTGACAACACTATGACGTGTGGCCACCATAGCCACTACTGCCTACTCTTTAGTGGGCTTTCACCACAAAGGAGGCTTCCCTATATTAGGTCACCAAAAGGATATGTCTATTCCAAGGGTTAAAGGTGACTAAATATGTCAAGGAGGGATGCTTTTCTTAGGAACAAGGCTTAGCTACCACAATTAGGGCAATGCACATTTTCCAAGAGGCCTAGTTAGGGCATAATGTGACTTAGGATTTGAGAATAAGCAAGGTAAACACGCTTATATAGTGTTGTAAGGCCAAGAAAAAGGCTTAAAAAGTAGGTATCCAATCAACTTTTGGGACAACAAACCTTCAATAAGCCTCAAGTTGAAGCTTAGGTAAAAACTAGGATTTTGCTAGGGAAAACTTTACCTATGGAAAGGACGTCAACCCTAAAATGGAGAAATTAATCACATGGAAAGGTTGATTTTGAGACAAGTGCCTCACAACCAAGTGTTGAATCCATCCACTAGGCAACGTCGTCAACCCTAGTTGAAACAAATGTCGTATCCATGGATAGCGACTTTCCTTAAGAGGTCGGGTAGAAAAATGAGATTTAATGTCAATTTTTGGTGTGATCAACAATGTGACCAAGGCCAATGCCTTGACCTTGGGTGATGGAATCTGTGAGATTCCTAACTTAGGAGAAAATACTAAATCCTAGCAAGTAGTAAGGGAATATTGAAACCCTAGGTTTCAAACCCTGGCTATCATTTTTGTGAGGGAGCAAAGACAATGAGGTGAGCTAGTTGAAAGATTCACTCATGGGATTGTCATAAAAATTGTATAAGGGGGTAATGCATATAATACCATTACAAAGATTCCATAGAATAATTTTCAACAATAATTAGCACATAGAAACCCTAGATAATTAACCATTCCATACAATAGCCACAGAATACATTGTTTTATTAAATACAAGGAAAATTTACAACGTAGAATGCATCAATAATTATTTTTTTGCTCCATAATGACATATCCAATACCAAAGAATAGCTCCATAACCAAAAATCCTCAACATATCACATCTCAACAAGATACAAGGTGAATTTCAGCTAGGTTGAAATCTTTAAGAGGGACGAAATAAATCACAAGTGATGATACAAATGACATGAGACTAATCTCTATTTATATAAGGTTAAGATCTCCTAATTTAGCCTAATGAAGCCCCTAAAAGCATGTTTGATCTTAAATGAACTTGGGTTACAAGCCAACCCATTAGCTAATGACGAAATAAACCAAATTAGCCCACATGTGTGAGACATAGCCTCTCTAAATGATGACGTAATGCCTATTGAAGGCTCTAAATGCCATGCCAAGGTGTGTTGAGGTGAAAAAATGTGTGAAAATGCCTAGATGATCCAAAATTTGATGGATGGCCCTCAAGTCCTCCCCTAGGGTCCCAAGGGAAGTCATGACACCATCAAGTGGTCTCCATGGGTCTCCAATTATCAAACAAGGCCTCCTCCTCTCTAGCAATAGGGCTTCCTCTAGTGAAACAATCCCTTTGTAGTATCTCAATGGGAGACGATCCTCATCTGGGCTCTAAATCAACTCATACTCATTAGATTGTGTCAAGGCTAGCCTGGGGGCACACTAGGTCCAATTTTGTCATCATGAAGAATCCTCAAAGCGAGGTTACAGTTAGCCAACGTCACGGGTCTTGGAGGTACTATGGGATATATGTCATATCCTAATGTTGCCAGGAGACTCCAGTCTCTCAACGTTGAATCTGCTTATGCCATGTAGTTCTCTAAAAGGCCTATTACTCGTGGATTGGATGCCCTCAAGGCCTGGGTTGCCAAACCACTTGACAAAAATAACATGCATTCTAGTGAAAGCAACCATCCATTAAAGACTAAGATCAATATTGCATCCACGTGAACCAAACTTGAATATTAAGAGAAATTTAATAATTCAAATAGAGATCACCTTTCAATATTAGGACCGAGTCCTCACAAAGGTATTTTCTCTCTTGGTAGGGGTGGCTAATGGTCAACCATATTAGGTTCTCCCAATCGATAAGGGGAAGTGACAATGCTTGGCTCCACCCCTCAATCAATAGGTATTAGTGCATAATATGATCATAACGAAGGGGGAAAGCCTTCATAGTCAGGTGCCATGGTCAAAGGGACCAGCTAATGGGGTTTCCACATCCTGAACATATAGATGTAAAGAGGAAGAATTTGTGGGCATCTGAGTTACCCTGCTTGGCCTAATTTTTCTACTCCTCTTGTTTTTCTTTTACTTCTTCTCGATTATTCTATATATTACCTAATATAGCTCAAGTGTTAGAGATTGCTTTTTATGATGTAGTGATTTTATTTCCCATTTAAGATGAGTTAGTTTATCACTCATAAGGGTTGGGACATGAAAGGGTTCCTTTTGATGTAATGGAGCATCATGTGCTCAGGAACCGAGTGATTGCTAATGAGTGTATAAAATCAAGTAGATTCACAAGGTCATGCAATGTACTAAAGCACAGGACAAGAGTCTACTTCTACTTTCAACTAGCGGAAGCCAATAGATCGATGAAAAAAATATGAACAAGAAGAAGAGAAATCAATGGCACATAACACAAGATGTATCTTGTGAAAGCCATTGCTCAAAACCAAATTATCTATATTGCATATATCATAAATATGAGCAAATATAAAAATCTTTCTCTCACTAGAACAATTCCGCACAACTATGCTCAATTCTCTCAGCTCACAATCTAGCTCTTCTCCAACACTTAGCCAATTCTGTAACTCTCCAAGTGCACAATATCTTACATAATTCCTAGGATGAATAACCTGTATTTAAAGCAAATTCATGCTTCCAAAACTGTGCAATCCATACATAGGATCAATCTTTGATACATCTCCAGTAAATAATACAACTGATAGTACATTGTCCCTGCACTCTAGTCTCAATTGGGTCTTTCTTAGAATCGACATGCATGAGTTTATGATGAGGGAATCTTTAGTTAAATAGAGTGACACTTGTGGATGCACTAGTGCACCAATTGACTGTTAACTCTCTATTAGTTCCACAAACAGTTTGGAACTAATTTAATCGAACTTAACTAAGTAAACCGAGTGATCTAATTTCAAACTAAATTTAAACTCATATTGGACCCCAAAAACTTAGGAAAGACATATACATGACTACAGAAAGACTTCCAATTCAAAATTCCTAAGCTAATTAAGTTAATTAAACTCAATTAACTATTTACAAGTTGTCATGAGAATAGAATTCGATTTTAATTCTAATTTTAATTCATGTAGTCATTATGGCCATAATTAATCTAATAAATGCATGCTAGGTCACCATTAGGTCATAAGATTAATTTCCTGAAAATTGGTCATGTCACCATTAAAATCATTTCATAAAGGAGTAGTGAAAGTCAAGTTATCAATAAAGGGTTTAAAGCATGCATTTTATCTCATTTATAATAAATAATTCCATAAAGTTATGAAGTTGCATTGTAAAGATACATCAAAGTAAAGTTATGAAAAATAATGGTGGGTCCACTACCACATGTAAGTAAAAAATAGATTTCCACAAGCTATAAAGGATTCCAACTCACTCTCCATTTTCTCATTTCATTTTCCAAGACATTACTCCACCAAAAAAAATCGAATTTGTCAGCTAAAGATCAATGTTTGCATGCCCAAGCCCAATTTCTCTTCAGCATTTCACATATCCTCATGTTGCGTTGTGCATTTCCTTGGACTGTTGTGTTTTTCATCAAAGAGTTGTGAACTTCCTTGCAATGGTTTCTTTCATCACATTCTGATTTTAACACATTCAATCCAAGTTGATGGCCTCTTATTTTCTTCATTAATCTCTTAGTTGTGTTATTAAGTTTAATTTCCCTCTCCTAGGATTTTGAAAAAAGTTTTCATGATTTCCATGAATTCCTTGCAGTAGTTTCTTTCATCACATTCTAGTTCTGTCACATTCAATCCAGGTTGATGGCCTCTTATTTTCTCAATTAATCTCTTAGTTGTGTTTCTAAGTTTCATTTCCCTCTCCTACGGTTTTGATAAAAAAATCATGATTTCATGATCAAAACTTGTATCCTGATGCTTGTACACCTTCTCCTATCCTAATCACACATTCCCAAACACCCTCTATCAAACCCATCCTTAAATTCCATCATTTTTACATAAACCCTAGCCAAAGTACACTTTCCTAGGCTAGGATTGTGTTTCCCTTCTTTGAAACCCTTCCCCTCACCCAAATTTTGAAATTCCATCTTCCTTAGCTCCCTAACATCCCTCGCTATCCTCCCAAATTTTCCCACGAATTTACCAGTTCCCTGTCCCTTTCATTTCCCTTAATTTCCTCAAGCTATCTAAATCCCCTTTTTTCCTACAAGTAAAACCCTAGTTTCTCTCCCATAGAGCTAGGTGTTACCATGGAGTCTAAAACATCTAAACAAAAGAGGCATAAAGGAGGGAATCCCATCAGATATGAGCCTACCTCAACTCAAGAAATCATATCATCCCCTTTCATCATAAGATCATTTGAAGATGCAGGTTGTCTTGCCTTTTGCCAGAGAATTTAGCAACTTAAGTTTCATGACCAACTGACCAGTGCTTTTGCCACCAAGATAAGGAGGGATAAAGTGACTATAGCAGGATTTGAGTTCACTCTTTCAAGGGAAGTCATCTCCACAGCCACAAGGATTCCAAACACTGGAGAAACTTGGTTTAAGAAAAGAGACATTGACCTTCAAAGTTACAGCATGTACTTGAAAACACCATATAAGACAACTCCAAAACATGTTTTTCCATTCAGACATTTGCTGGACAGATATGCCCCTCTCATGAAATTGATCATGAAATATTTTACATGTGAGGGTAGGTATTCAAGGTTGTATCAATACCACATGAGGATTTTGATGCATTTCACCGGTGTGAAGTAACTCAACTTGCCTTACTATATTTATAGAATCCTAACAAAAATGACACAGAAGGTACAAAAGATTGGAGAAAATCATCATACTAGTCTATTTCATCATGTCTTGGTGAAAATTCTAGTTTGTCATCAATTAGCACAGGTAAATTTGTCTTGGGATGGCTTTGCAAATTTAGTTTTTCACCCAGCTTCTCTAGCTATATCTAATGGTGAATCAACACCTCTAAACTCACCAACAAAGCAAGAGGTTGCTTCTTCAAGCAGACCTACCAAGAGGGCTTTTGTGGCAGAAGTGACTAAGACTTATTCCAGAGGCAAAAGGCTTGTGTTTGCTCCAAATATTGTTGAAAGGTCCAAGCCTACAGTAGGTGAACAGAGAGCATCCCCACAGCATGAGGAATTCACTCATCCAGGTACCAATGTGACAGATGTGGAGAAAGGTCATCAGAAAAAAGTTGCAAAGCAAATTATAATGGATAAGGAAGCTGAGATCAAAAAGTTGGAAGACAAGTTGAGAGAGGCAAATGCTTTGATAGCATGCTTACAACAAGAAAACATGCAATTGAAAGTAAACCAAATGATCCAAAACAAACACATAGAAAATTTGAAGAAAGAGGATTTAAAAGGAAAAACAACGGTTCATTTGGATGATTCAGAAGATAAATAAGAGAAAAGAACACTAAGGAAACCAAGAACAAGAGGCCTCAAGAGAGCCCTTGAGCTACAAAAAGAAGTTTCTCCACCTAGAGGTCAGATCATTGTTAATGACTTAATTACTAAAGAGATCAATGAAGACAGTGTATATTGGCTTGACAATGTCAATGGCCACTTAGAGAAGCTCCTCAAGAAGGAAAGTAGGGACAATAACTTTAAAAGACATATGGCCATGCATTACTACACAAAAAATAGGGTATCCCAAGTCAGAATCAAGCAATTGAAGAAAAAGTTGAAGGAAACCCTAACAAGCCAAAACAACAAAGACAAGCTTGATCCACTTGCTGAGGCCTTTTTCAGGGCATGAAATATGATATGATGACTTCACTTGACAATTTTGAAGAAATTTTGAGATTTTTTAGCATGTTTTGAAACTCAGAAACAACTATATGTGCAACGCCTAGGCGCTACGCTTTTTACTCAGCGCTCCTTTTGTCACAAAATCACCACCATTGGATAGATAATGGCCTAATCATCTCAGCTATCCACTTTTTCAAACTTGTCAATAGACAGATTGAGAGAAAATGTCAAGAAAAGGGTCAAAAAAGTCACTTTCTGCCACTGTTTCAAAGCAGGCGCTGCACATATCGTAGTCCTCAGAAAATAAATTTTTTCTCTCTATTGGAGTGTCCAAATCACTTTCTTGAAGAGTCCAATGACAATTAGATATCCATAGCTTTCCAATTAGCTATGAAGCTCTGAATTTGGAGCAAGGGAAGGCCTCCAAAATCCTCTTGCAATCCAGGCACTACGCATATGTCTGAAGGCGCTACGCATATCCCTGATGGCACTGTGCATATCTCTATCAGAGCTTTTTTTCAGCAGATTTCGACTTAATTGTGTAATTTTACTATTTCAATGTCTAGATGATGTGATTATGGGTAAATTATCTTAGTAAATTGTTTTTATGCTAACGTAGGCCTCATTAATGAGGAAAAACTCAAATTAAAGTCTAAATGAAGAGTTTGTCAACCTTACAATCTCAGTTGTTGGTTGAGATATTTTTGGAAATTGTTCCACCACTCATGGATTCGATCACTGAGAGTGGGGAAACTATTTATTTTGGTCTATATATATCATTTTCTCAGTCAGAGAGAGGGTTGGACATTAGAGGAGAGAACTCTTGTGGTGGTTTTGTACTTGAACATTTTCAAGAAATTAGAGCAGTTGTAGCTATTATCTAGGAATTCATGTGCAGTGAGTTTGTGATGTTGTATTTTCTCTGTTATAGTTTTATATGAAATACATTCATATTCTCTTTCCATTCATCATTTCTCCAGTGGTTTTCCTTAAAGTTTATAAGCAGAATTCTTTGCATAAAGCTTTGTTTTGATGGGAATATCATTCTGTGTTATTTTCCTTCTTGGTTAATGAATTCATGATGTACATGATCATAAAGACATCTTGCTCCTTCTAAACACTACACTACACTAACAAACCCTAAGCCATGACAAATCTATTGCTACCTTTCTCCTTTATATCTTTGTTGTTGTAACCCTTTGATTCTTTTAACCTAACTACCCAGTTTTCATCCCTTATCTAGCATCTAAATCCTAAAAACTCAAAACCTACCTGAGCCTAGCATATCTAGCCTAAAATTCTTTTACATTCCAATCAATTCTTTGGTTGTGATCTCATAGAGAGAGCCCTCTCTAGTTTGGTAGGGCTAGCTACCAAACTAAAAGCTTGATTTGTGGTTACCTCCGTCAATTCCTTTCAGCCTGGGACATTGTGGAGGATAATATTTTTGGTGTCATTTCTGGGGAAATGACTGATATATTATTCCTGGGATTTGTTCTATAAGTGCATTCAAGACTGGATCTGTGGGTGACAGATTCACGTATCTAAAGAAGGCCGATTTAAAAATCACATCAAGTTCAAGGTGTAAAAATTACAGTTCCTAAAAGAAATACAAGGTCAAATCCTGACCCATATCAACCTCTTGTTGTTCATGATCCAGAGAAACTGCTTAGGAAACTCAAATCACCTATTCCTGAAAGTGCAGCTCGAAAATTGGTAAGAACTACTTCTTTGCCTGAACAATTATTCACTGTTGAAAATATTTCTTTCAATATTCAGTTTTAGCTATCTCTTTTCAAATCAAAATCTGAGTCTTTCTTTTCTGAAGTGGTACTTAACCCTATTAAATTTGATTCCCACCTCCCTTCTTCTAAATCCCTCTTTTCTAAAGTCTATCATGAGCTTTGGTTAAACTTTGATAAACTCCAAAGTCTAGCTGACCAACTTCAAATCACCACCAAAAAAGCTTATATTCAATATCAGCGTGAAAACCTAGCTACTACTTCATCCTCCACTGCACATCCAAACACATCAGCTACATCATCTGTTATTGTTAATATACCACCACCTCCATTAGTATCATCAGCGCCATCAACACAACCCATTGTAGCACCTATACAATCCCCTCCAGCAGTGATGGCACAGTTTGCCCCTCTATTATTACCTAGTCAACTCAATACTCTACCTCAAAACTATGGCCAAAGACTCCCTCCTTTTTATGGAAGTTCAAAAATCACAACCTAGCAACACGTTGACAAATTGGTGGATTTCATCGATCTTGAAGAGGTTTATGAAGAGGATGCTAAGATGAGAATCATAGCCTAGAGCTTTTCCGGAGATGTTAAGAAATGTTTTCGCAGTTTGGCTGCCAATTCTATCAATAGCTCTCAGTAGTTGATAGAGTTATTCTTAGCCCGATGGCAAGAAAAGAAGAACCCATTAGATATTTTGGCTGAGTATAATTCCATGAAAAGAAACCTGAATGAGATAGTGCGGGAGTTCACAACAAGGTTCAATCGGGTGTATAATTCCATTCTTGATGACATGAAACCTCCCCCTGGTTTAGCACTCCTCCAATATCGTGATGCCTTTGATCCATACATGGCATGTCAGCTTAGGGAAAGAGACCCTGCAACTTTAGAATAAATACAATGAAATGCAGTAAGTGTGGAAGTTAATCTGCTTATCAAGAAGTCAAAAATAAAACCCAAGAAACCTGAGAAGAAAGTTACCATTAAGGAAGAGTCTTCTTCTTCTTTTGATGTAAAACTTGACAGTCTGATAAAAACCATGGAAAGAATGATGAACATAATGACTATAGTAGATCGACAAGCGGAGCCTTCAATAAGGAATCCAAATTATCGGGGACATCAGCAATCACAGTTCACAAATAAGCAAAAAGAGCATAAAAATCAGGGTCCTCAGGGACACATCAGAACTCCATTTCATGCCTGGAAGAAGATGAAGAAATTATTGAAGAAGATCATTTCTTTGAGGGAGATGAACTACCTACTTTTTTGACTGAGGATGATCAGTTTTCTCAAGAGTCTTTTACACCAACTGATCAACAGCTTGTCCTTGCAAATGATGGTTCATGGGAAGTGCAGACCGAAGCGTACCAAAGGGCATATCAGAATGCTCTCAGCCATTTACGGAAGCAGCACAATTTGAGGAGCAGGAATGTACTTGTCACATTGAATCAGAAAAGGCAAAATGCTCAAAAAGATGTACAAGACAAAGAAACAATCCTTGTAGATAAAAACAGAGAAAATGACATTGTCATTCTAAATCGGGATAAAACTAATGAAGCTTCTACCAGCAATGTAAGAAAGGATAAGGAGGCTCAAAGTGAAGGTCACAGAAAGGAGTCTCAAGCCAAAGGATAGCCTGAAAAGAAAGAGACCACTGCAAAAGAGGTAGACAAGCAATCCAATCCGTTTAGTTTAGAGAATGAAATTTCTAAGTTGAAAGTTTCAATTCCTCTAACTAAACTAGTTAGGAGTGATAAGTACAAGTTTCATATTGCTAAGATGTTGAAAGTAGATTAGATTTCAGATATAGTCAATGTTGCCGATGATGAACCTAAAATTTTGTTTGGTCCAACTCTAGAGGGAAGTTCTGAAGATAGTGAAGTCCCACCTTTCTATATTAGTATAAAACTCCATGAGTTTATCCTCCATAATGCTATGTTAGATTCCGGTGCCTCACATAACCTTATGCCAGAAGCTATCATGGACAAACTTGGACTAAATATCACCTGACCTTATCATGACCTCTACTCATTTGATTCAGGAAGAGTGAAATGCCTTGGCCTTATCAAAGACTTAGCAGTGTCCCTACACCAAATTACAACCAACAACGTGTCAATGGATGTAGTTGTCACCGACATACCTCCACGATTTGGCATGTTTCTCTCACGGCCTTTGGGGGGGAAATTGAAATCAACCTTACAACTTGATTTCTCATATTCTACAATACCAGTATTTGGACATTTTAGAACATTGTACCAAGAGAAAAAGATGAAATGAAGGATTAGTAGCAAAGAGAGACCAAATAATCACCCCATCCACATTGTACATACCAACCTAGAGCCTTTCATTTTGTATAGTGATATGAATCCAATAGATGATGATAGTCAGATTGTTGAAATTTTAGAAGTTTCGGATGTTATAAGTAGTGTACAAGAAGATTTGATTGCTGAAAAAAAGAGTAAGAATGTAGATTGTTTGCAGCCAGGAAATTACCCTGAAAAGATTGTTGAGTTAGTGCAGAAAACAAAAATTGTTGAGACAACAAGTTATCGTCCAAAAAGTCAGACAGATCAGCCCTCCAAATTTCAGTTTCCAGGTGAAGAAGATGGTCTTTGGACCATGGAGTTTGATTGGCATGTGGATTCATGGTCCTTTGCAACAATCAGGTAAAGTCCCTTGAAATGTAAGATTAATTTCTTATAAGTTGGATTTTGATTGCTTGAATAACGAGGCAGAGTACGAAGCGTTGATTGTTGGCCTTAAAATTCTTAAAAGGCTAGGAGCAAAGAAAATTTCAGTTTATGGCAACTTTGAGTTAGTGATTAAACAGGTAAAAGGGGAGTACCAGGCCAAACATATGAGGATTCGAGCTTATCAAAATGTTGTCCTTGACATTCTTAATACTTTTTCAGAATATGCTTTGTATTTGGTCCCTAGAATTCAAAATTTTATGTCTGATTCCCTTTCTACTATAGCAAGTATGTTTAAGATTCCCATCCACTCCAATAAGAAGTATTCAATTCATCTTAAACACAGCCCAACTGTCCCTAACGATCTGTGATATTGGCAGGTGTTTTGGGATGACAAATAGATTAATAATTTTCTACATATGGAGGATGAATTTCTGAATTCCCATACTGATGATGCATGTGATGAGAATGACTAGGAAATTGAAGCAATCGAGGTTGAAGTGTTTTAGGTTAAAAATAATAACATTCCACGAGGTCTCGTACCTTTGGAAGAGTTATTTGATTGTGATGATGTCACTAAAAAGCCCACCATTGTCCCCACAGAAAAAGGTGTTGAACATGTAAACATTGGCACATCAAGCAAGCCCAAGATGGTCAAAGTCTTTATCTCCTGAGATGAAAAGTAAGTACATTTATTTAATGGAAAAAATTTCTGATGTATTTGCTTGGGACTATTCAGATTTAAAGGTGTATGATAAGAACATCATTAAGCCTTATCAGCAACCATTCCACCAAAAGCTGAGAAGGAATGATCCTAAATTGCTGCCATCCATTGAGAAATAGGTAAATAGGCTCTACAAATCTGGTGTTATAGTTCCTATTCCTTTCTCTGAATGGATATCAAATCTTGTGCCTGTGAGAAAGAAGACGGGGGAGATTCGTCTTTGTATCGATTTCAGAAATTTGAATAAAGTTTCATTGAAAGACAATTATCCCCTTCTGAAGATGGACCATATTCTACAGAGGGTAGTTGGTTCTTCCAGGATGTAATTGCTTGATAGATACCTGGGCTACAACCAAATTTTGGTGCACAAAGATGCTCAGTTGAAAACAACCTTTACAACACCATGGGGTACATTCATGTATGCCAAGATTCCATTTGGATTGAAGAATGCAGGGGCGACATTTCAGCGGGAAATAGACATTTCTTTCGCCAGTGAAAAAGGTGTATTTCTGGTTATTTATTTAGATGATCTCATAGTTTTTTCTAACTCTGATAAAGACCACTTACATCAACTAAGAATTGTCTTTCAGAGACGCAGAAAATTCAGTATATCACTAAATCCAAAAAGGAGCTTATTTTCCATGGAGGAAGGTATGCTACAGGGGCATATTATTTCCAAGGATGGAATTCACATTGACCCTACAAGAGTTGAAGCAATTCTCCAGTTAGATTTCCCACGAAACAAAAAAGAGACTCAATCATTTAATTGGAAATTAAATTTTTGAGGAGATTCATCCCAAACCTTGTTGAACACTTGAGAGAGATCACTGACATGCCGAAAAAGGATAGTAGGGTAAGATGGTCTGAAGATGCCAAGAAGTCATTAAATGCAGTTAAATTTTCATTATCTACTGCTCCTACTTTGATCAGTTCCAATTAGACCTCAGATTTTATTATATTTTCATTCTCCTCCAAGCATACTTTAGCAGTGGTCCTAATGCAAAAGAGGGATCAAAAAAATGAACAACCCATAACTTTTTTCAGTCGAACAATAAGAAATCCAGCGCTGAAGTACAACATTATTGAGAAGCAATCTTTGGCCTTAGTGAAAGCGATAAAAGACTTTCGGGTATACATTCTGCATTCCCACATTTTAGCTTATGTTCCAACAACAACAGTAAAAGAAGCTCTTATGCAGACAGATCTAGAAGGTAGGCGAGGAAAATGGATTGCAACAATGTTAGAATGTGATTTGGAGATAGAACCAACTAAACTAATCAAAGGACAAGGTTTGGCAAAGCTCATGGCTGAATTAAATTTGCATGCATTAGATATCAATCTGATAGTTGCCCTCTCAGAAGAAGATGCAGAAGATTCACAGATATAGGTATCATACATGTTCTCTTCATCTCCATGGTATTCAGACACAATTTATGTATTGCAGCATTGAAATCCTCTGTCGGAAGTATCCAAAGGTAAAAGTAGATCATTAAAGCTGAAAGCTTAAAAGTATTGTATTCTTGATGGTGTTTTGTTTTGGAAAGATCTGAGTGGTGGTGTTGTTGAACTGTCTAGTTGAAAATGAAGCAAAGGATGTGATGAGTGATTTCCACAAAGGAGATTGTGGTGGCCACCTATTTTGGAAAACTACAACCAACAAAATTTTGAGGGTTGGTTTTTATTGGCCTACTCTTTTTTATGATGTGTATAAAACAGTGATGAGCTACCATGAATGTTAGATTTTTCAGGGAAAAATAAAACATTTCCCATTTCCATTGCAGCCTGTTTCAGTCTTGGCTCCATTCTAGCAGTGGGGTCTTGCTTTTGTTGGGGATATCCATCCTTCATCGTCTACACAACACAAATGGATCCTAACAACCACATATTACTTTACGAAGTGGATTAAAGCAATCCCAACCAAGCAAGCTATTGATTTTGTTGTCATTCAGTCTATTGAATCTAATATCCTGTCTAAATTTGGCTGCCCGCAGAAGATAATCACCGATAATGTTTTTTCTTTTAAGTCCAAGAAGATGGTGGAGTTTTGTGAGAAGTATCATATTGCATTGCGACATTCTACTGCTTATTACCCGCAAGGGAATGGGCTGGTTGAATCTTCCAATAAATATTTGATCAAAATAATCAAGAAAGTTTTGGAGGTCAATAAGAAGAAATGGAATAAAAATCTCATTAATGCTTTATGGGAAAATAGAGTTAATAACAATGAATCCGTAGGCATGTCTCCTTTTTAGTTGGTGTACGGGGTTGATACTTTCTTTCCTTCATCTATTATTGCCCTGGTCATGAAGATTTTGCAGGAAATGGGCAACGAACCAAATGATATGTAGTGAAGAATAAGTCAGATGACCCATTTACAACAAACTAGGGAAGAAGTATTTCAGAATACTTCTAAACTTCAGGAAAGGATAAAAATGATTTATGACCATAAGACTAAAGAAGATAAATTCAACATGGGTGATGTGGTTCTTCATTGGGATGCACAGAATGAAGAAAAGGGTAAGAACACCAAGTTTGAAAATCTATGGAAAGGACTGTACAAAATCTCATCTTTTAGAGGAAAGAATGCTCATCTGTTAAAAGAGATGAATGGACAAGATTTTTCGAGAGGAGCAATCAATGGTAGGCTTCTCAAACACTACCTTGAAGAAATTTCTGGAAATTTTCATTATCATTGTATATACCAGTCTACTTTTCATGTCAAAGTGTGAAGTAGCTATCATAGAAGTTTGAAGCCCAAGGAGAAGGCGGTTTCTTTGATCAGCTGCTGGTTTAAAAGAAAATCAGTTTGTTTTGTTTATTGTTTGTCAAATTCAGTTAGTCAGTCTATTTTTAGTTTCAGTTTGGTCTTTTTCATTTTGACTCCATGCATAATGAATAAGGCTACCTATTCTACGGTGTTCTTGACACCTCCAAGGAGCTACCATCCCCAGTTGGAGCCAATGTTTGTGCCTGTAGGTCATGTCAGTCACCGACGATTAAATGTGCTCTTACAAGTTTTTTCAATGAGCTATCAAGATCTAAATTTGGAGCACGGGAAGGCCCCCAAAATCCTCCTGCAAGCCAGGCACTAGGCATATGTCCGAAGGCGCTACATATATCGCTGATCGCACTGCGCATATCTCTGTCAGAGCTTTTCTTCAACATTTCTTCAGCAGATTTCGACTTAATGATGTAATTTTACTATTTCGATATCTAGATGATGTAATTATTGGTAAATTATCTTAGTAAGTTTTTTTTATGTTTAACTTAGGCACTATTAATGAGGAAAAACTCAAATCAAAGTCTAAATGAAGAGTTTGTATTCAACCTTCTCAGTCTCAGTTGTTGGTTGAGATATTCTTGGGAACTGTTCCACCACTCATGGATTCGACCCCTAAGAGTGGGAAAACTGTTTATTTTGGTTTATATATATCATTTTCTTAGTCAAAGAGAGGGTTGGACATCAAAGGAGAGAACTCTTGTAGTTTTGTACTTGAACATTTTCAGGAAATCAAAGTTGCAGTTGCAGTGATTATCTAGGAATTCATGTGCAAGTAGTTTTTGATGTTGTATTTTCTCTGCTATAGTTTTATATGAAGGATATCCATCTTCTCTTTCCATTCATCATTTCTTCAGTGATTTTCCTTAAGGTTTATAAGCATAATTCTTTGCATAAAGCTCTGCTTTGATGGGAATATCATTGTGTGTTATTTTCCTTCTTGCTTAATGAATTCATGATGTACATTCTCATTAAGACATCTTTCTTCTTCTAAATACTACACTACACTTACAAACTCTAAGCGATCACAAAACTATTGCTACCTTGCTCCTCTATATCTTTGTTGTAACAACCCTTTGATCCTTTTAACCTAACTACCTGGTTTTCATTCCTTATCCAGCATCAAAATCCTAAAAACTCAAAACCTACCTGAGCCTAGCATATCTAGCCTAAAATCCTTTTACATTCCAGTCAATTCTTTAGCTATGACCTCATAGAGAGAGCCCTCTCTGGTTTGGTAGGGCTAGCTACCAATCTGAAAGCTTGGCCTGTGGTTACCTCCGTCGATTCCTCTCAGCCTAGGAAATTGTGGAGGATAACAACAAGAATGAAAGAGTGGAAATGGTTTCATGATACCTCAAAAAGAAGTAGGCTTGATGAAAGAGATGTGAAGGTAAGAAGGAACCATGTAGCTATGAAAAACTAGTTATAAATGATACTATGATGAAGACAAGCTAGAAGGCTTGTGATGTTGGATTCCATTATTAGGAGGAAGGAATCTCCTCTGTTTTTGAGAGGGAGGAAATGAGTCTCTTTGGATAAGGAGCAAGGGCCTATTCTCAAAGAGTAAGTTAGAATAGGGATGTCCTCTCTGGTTGAGAGATAGTGATGCTGGACATCACATGTGCATTCTCCACTTCACGTGATGAAGAGAGAATGGCAGAGGATTGGATAAGAATTTGTGGTTTCCTTGAATAAGGAAAGGGACTGATACTCCTTGAGGATTTTGAATCAAGATAGGCAGTAGCCTGGAGGATCAACACTCTTTAAGGATGGGATAGGAATCCAAGAGAAAGAGTGGTCGAAGAGGACCAACATTCTTTGAGGACTCAGGTATGGAGATCCAAGATAAGAATAGTCCTAAAAGGACATACCTTGTGGACATTTGGATGGGGTATGTACCTTATATAGGTAGTGTGGTATCACACATAAATCCTCCCAGCATAATGCTCTTGATTAAAGTAGCGCTTGTCTAGTTATGCCTTAGGGACAATTTTGGTCATAATGATGATGCTTACAATATGGATTATCAATCCAACTCTTCTTGAGAACTCTTCAGTTTTAAATATGATGTTGTACTAGTTGTACAATTATGAATAATTCCCTAATTAAGAGGGAGTGTTAAAAATGTAAGTAGTCTCAGTCTTCATAATTGTTGTACTCATTTCAATATGTATCCTATGTAAAAATCGAGAAAATAAGAAACAAAATTTGTTATTATTAAAGCATCAGTTTCATGCTCATTATTGACGGTCTTCTAGGTAAAAGCATGTTCTTCGTGCTTCTAGGGTTTTTTAGATCTTAGGATTTATTGTCATGAGTCAAAGGAATCAACATCATGTGTATAAGATCCTTCTTGGCAAGTTGCAATTGTAAAAATAATTAATTTTGAGTCTAGAAAGTCCTAGAATCTACAAGAGTACAAGTCAGCCCTAGGATCCACAAGTTGGCCTAAAGAAGGGAATTCGATGCCTTGAGAAGGCTATATAAACAGAAGTTCGACTTTAATTGGAGACACACACTCACAAATTCGATCCATCAAGGAAAGATTTTGATCTGTGGTTAGGACACTGGGAAATGACAGCAAAAGTCTAAGAGAAGCTGGGAGGAGGAAAATTGTGGTTTTTGGGCTCTATCTCTCTCACACGTGGGAAATGATAGAGTAGCTCGCATTAGAGAAATTTTGAGGTAAAAAATGGACCTAAAAAAATGTATAAACAGAATAAACCTTATAAGAATTGATAGGATTCAAGATGATGATGTCAACCATGGGGGATGATTGACCATTTTTGGACTTAAAAAGTTAAAAGATTAAAAAGTTAAAAAAATAAAAAGACTACTTTATCACCTCATATTTTCAACTTATATCCCTGTGGTTTTACTAAAATTCAAGTGGGAGCACTCATTGGATGCAAAATTAATTCCTCATCTATGGAGTAACCATGTTGCATACTTTCTATGGACGTTGGTACATGAAAAATGACAAATACATGAAAAAACATGATTACAATCATGTTTTTCATGTATTTATCATTTTTCATGTAGCAGGGTCCATCAAAAGTATGCAGCATGGGTACTCCTTGGATGAGGAATTGAATTGTGCATCAAACAAGTGCTCCCGCTTGAAATTTGAGTAAAATTGTAGCGAGATAAGTCAAAAATATGAGCTAAAAATGTAGTTTTTTCTTTTTTCCCTCTAAAATTTGATAATGTAATCTAATATTATTTTATTATTTCCACTATTATTTTATAGTGTTCCTTAGGAAGCCCATTTTAGACCTCAGAATTTCTCTAATGGCAAGAGTGGGAGGCCGAAATTGCATATTCGAGTTGCAGGAGGGCGAAGTGCAAAATTTGTAGCCAGAATGGGGAAAACCTTTGTCCATACCTCATTAACCTTAGGAGAGATGTCTTTCTCTAAGTAGGTCTCAGAATGAGGTTGTATTAGGGTTTCCAAGAAGTTGCAAGGACAAAGAAGCTAGCCCAAAGTTGCAGGTCGAGTAGCAATAACTGGGAAGTTGAAGTTGCGGGTCAAGTAGTTATGTTGTTGTTGCCATAATGAAGTTGCAAGGAAGAATCTAGTAAGGAATTGAGGAAGGGATGACTTGGTACTGGGAGAAGGACTTGGTCTGAGGATTAGGTCTTTGTATCTCATTTAAAGCAGATTCTAAGAAGAGAAATGTTTTCGAGTTTTCCCCTTGGAGGGGTTTTGCCTTGGCTGAGAGCCTATATCTGTGCCTTATTTTGTTGTTGCAGTTTCTTGATATTGTTTGATGAATAGATATAACTAAAAGAACAAAAGAAGATAACTAAGATTCACAAGCAAGTATCAAGGTTAAAGAAAATAAGTATAACAATTTTCCACTTTGTAGATTTTCTAACACTTCTCACCACCTCAATCATGATAACTTATTCTTAACTAGGTCAACCTCACATATCCTTTGAGTTTGATCTCCACTCATTTATGGAAACTACCTCTCTCTCTCTCTCCCCCCCATTCATTCCACTCCACTTCTAACTTTCTTTTAGAACTTTCAAAATGGAAAATTGATCTTTCCCAAAACAAAGAATAAGGCAATGATAAAAGGGAGGAAAGGATTCATCCAAAGGGTGATTTTCCTAACAAATCAAAAACACACCACAACATTATCTCTCTCATTTTTCTAATAGATTTTCTCAGCCAGCAAGGATATACCAATAGATTTATTTTGTAGCTCGATCATTGTAGTGAAACCATCTCTTTGATTAATATAAAATAAAGATATTTTATGCTTGATGTTCAAATTTTCTATCTTGTTAGTCTTTGATTTTCAATTGCATATCTGAAAATGTTTTTCTCTACCTTGTGTTTTGATTCCTTAACCACTTGCGAGAATCTATTTCTTTCCGTCCACTCACATTTTATCAATTATTATTTTCAAGGAAAATTCTACACAAAGTTTCATTTAATTCCAATCTATTTTCTAGACATTTTGTTGGTTAACAAAACATGTTTATGATGTTGTATGTTGTGTACAAAATCTATAGATTTTGAAGACCAATGCACAAGCAGTCCATAGACACCCCCCTACGATTGTCATGCACCAATACAAAGGAGAGGAAAATTTTATCCAAGCTATCTAAGGAATGAGACTCAACAATGACAATAGAATATGTCACAAGTGTATATAAAATAATGTAGAGGAAATATCAAAAATAGAATACATCACAAGTGTATAGAAAATAAGGAAATAATAATATGAAAAGAGCTTATTTCTTTCTATTAAATGGTAAAAATGTCATAAGACTACACCATGAGAAAATCCATGGCTTTTACAATGGTGAAGGTTCATATTTATATTATTTATGGATGCCTTTTCACCCAGAGTCATGCACTTTCATTATATTTCAAATACCATGGGATACAAAAAAACCACAGGTGAGTACCATAAATCACTATGGTAAAAATTAACAAATGGTTGTAAATGGTGAAAACTAATTGTATAATTAGATTTTTATTTTGTTTCTTCCACATTTCAAATACCATGGGTGGATACCATGGTTTACTAAGACCATGGGCTTGTAAATCACCAACAGTAGAAAGAAATTATTGATCACGGTGATTTACCAACATCCACTTGGATCAATCTCCCCCCTTAGAAAGAAATAGCATCCATTGCATCAAGTTGCATCATTAAATGGGGAAAATTTTGTTGAATTTGGCTCCTAATTGGCCACTTTCCTTCATGAAGAAGTTGTATTTCTTTGACAATCTGGTAGAGTTGTATGCTCTACTAGTGTTGAGAAACCAAGTACAAGGTGTACAAGAACTAGTTTTCAACTACTTATAATTATTTGTGAATTATTAGGGATTTTTTTAATCTTTGTTCTTCATCAAATAATTACACTTCATAAATTCAACTAATAGCAATGATAAGAAAGTAGAAATCACAATGCACAGTAGACAAGCGACACCATAAATAGGCAAGTGGTCGGGGCAAAACTAACAAGGGGAAAACCCAACAATATTCTTTCCTTAGAGAACCAATCCAACAAGATATATCAAACACAAGATGGTCAAACTAACCAACTCCACCAAGTGTACAAGTCAACCCTCTTTATAACAACTTTGTACTAGGTTCATATCTTTGTCTCGTTAAAGCATACCATTAATAGCCCCTCTCTTCATCACATTCGAACCCTCTTGCATTAGTCTTGATTCCATAACCCATTTGGATAGGCTCTTTTTCTACCAATAATTTAAAAACAAACCATTTTTTTAGTGTATCCTTCCTTGTGCCAGACAAGAATTTTACCACACAAACTTTATATTAAGATTGAAGCCCAAATATCAATGACAACTCTTGGATAACTCAAAAGGATGGCAATTTTCGCCACACCAACCTCTTCTCAAATTACACTAGCTCTTCTCTAGGATGATCTAGGTTAAGATTACTAGAACAAGAAGTGAAGCACAAGGTGAAGTGAAGAGGGAGCTCTAGTCAAATGGGTTTTTTGAGGTTACAAAGAATAAGAGGGATGAGAAGGTTGGAGGCCAGTGGCTTATCAATTTGGGAAAATTGGTCAATAATATCTCTCGCGGGGGGTTTCAAAGAATGTTTAGCAATGACTAGCGATTTCCAAACCCTAATCATTTCCTAATGACATGCAAGCTTCAAAAGTCTACAAGAGGAGAAAAACCACCTAGAAATATTCGTTTTAAGTCTAATATTTTCCAAGCTAACTAATTAGAAGAGCGCATACAAACCAACCTAGAAATCGTGCATCACCTAATATTAACCATAACATCCATCAAGAAATAATAATAATATGCTTACTTTATGCTAAAGACCCACATTATTGACGCCATCAACTCATAAAGTCATGAAGCACATAAACCCTTGCAATAGAGTGGTATACCAACCTTCCATACCGTAAGACCAAATGATATTCAATTAAGAGGCTCAAGAGGTAGTTCTCTCACAATCCAAAAGTACAAATGAAGTGAGGGGATGCAACTTTTTATATAGAGTTATTCTCTATAAGAAAAGACTAAGAAAGTCTAGCTCAAACCTTAAATCTAGGAGGGATTAACTAACTCCTCCAACGAACAATAAACTACATGGTCAAAACCTAGTACAACATGTCACCAATCACCACAGGTTTGGATCAAAAGTCACCAAATACTTCTGTATAGCAGTCACCACAAGTTCGAATCACAACACAAGTTTGGACCTCTGTTTCTCAAGTGTCACCACAGGATCACAAAATTTGGATCTTTGTTCACAATGTATTACCACATTTTCAGCCTTATAACACAGAATTCAAACCGTGTACAAGATACAAATCACCTCAAGAGACTTCAGAGATACTTTTTAGTCAACATACCTTTTTGACCTACTTCTATATATTGTTTTTATGCCTAGAATGATGTATATATGATCAAACGAAATTGTGCCTTTGAGGAGGATGAAGTGCCTTTATTTATAACCATTCATGACATTGAATTTGTGTGTATGAGCTTAGCTGAATTTTAGAATATGGATGGCCGACTTGCACATTTGTGGGCCAAAACTAGATTTTCAAACATTTAAATTTTTTATAGATACAAATTTTTTATTTTTTTATGAACAAGTACATCAAATATGAAGATTGACCATAGCTAAAAATTCAACACTCCCTCTTAGTTAGGGAGGTATTCATAATGACTATCAATATGATCTCAATTTTATAAGTTCTCTAAGGAAAGATCAAGTTATCATCATTAATAACATAATCACTAGCATTAACATAATCACATTTCACCATCAAACAACTATAAATATAGTTTATATGAAACACCAACAAGCTCACGCTAGAAAGAGATTTGAGCATGATGCTGGGAGGCTATATCCTCTAGGACCATTCTCCTTAATTCAGGTCAAAGTGACACATCGATAACCTTCGTAATCAAGGCACTATACAATGACACAAAGATAATCGTTTTCCTCTACCAGACTATTTTCCTATACAGGTCAAAGTGTCACAAGGACTATAGCCCTAATCAGGTCACTATTCAATGACACACGAAAATGTCTATCCATCAGACCATTCTTCCTAATTGAGGTCAAAGTGACACAGGGACTACAACCATAATCAAGTCACTATACAATGGCACAGCAAGAATGTCAGTCCACCAGACTATTCTTCCTAACCAGGCCTATGTACTAGACATAGGGATAACCTCCATAATTAGGTCAAAGTACATGACACAAGAAGAATTGTAGTCCATGATGCTATCTAATCCTTCAAACCATTCTCCCTAATTTCGTTGAATGTACTTGACTGAGCGATAACCTCCCTAACTCTTGTCAAAGTACATGACACAAGGAGAAACTATATCTATAATGCAATCAGTGCTTGCTCTCAGTCAAACAGGCATCTCAAATTTTTCTTTAGAAAGGAGCTTCATAACCATTTCGACTATCTACTCATTAGTGGAAATATATGCGATCTTTATTACTCCCCTCTATTCCATGTTTTTCATCATCGTTGTCACCTACATTTGATCAAAACTTGTAAGTAACCTCTAAAATATTTCTTCATGTTTATCTAAGAAATCAAATAGTCCATTATCTAATAATCTGAGGTTGACTTTCTCTGAGGTCATAACAAGGCTTTCTAACTTCTCCCTCTGGAGGAAATAGAAACTCCTTTTGACACATGAGTCCTTCAGCTTCTGAGGCAACCCTTACAACTGAGGCAAATGTCTTGACATGATATTCTCCCTCTGTTGGGTCCCAATAATACTAGTTATTACCCCATTACTATTGTAGTTATACCCCTTATTAATATTGTTGTGCCCCTATTATCCCCATATTGTTATTACTGTGCCCCATAGAATCCCTCTATTGTTATTTTTGGTTTATTATTATTGTTTAGTTGGCTGGGTATATTGTGACTCCTTAGACTCCTATATATAGAAAGGAGGTTTGTCCTTTAATCATTCAAGATTGTTCATTTACGTAATGTAAAGGAGGTTGCCCCCTCGAAGAGGCTGAATTCTAAGGCATTGATCTATCTTTTCTATCTTTCTTGAAGCTGGTTTCATAACATTTGGTATCAGAGCTTTGGATTCTAGGGTTTCGCTGCTCCAAAAAAGTCATCGTGGAATTTTCGCTGCTCCAAAAACGTCATCGTGGAATTTTCGCTATAACTTTTTTTCTGCGATGTTTCAGAAGTTGAAAAAAAAAACCATTTGAAAAGACATCACGCTAAATCTCAGATTTGAATTTCAAAGCTTTTTGTGCTATATTTGTGGAGATATGATCTGAGGAAGTTGGTCTTTTTGCAGACTCCTAAATTACATTCCAAACAGGTGACCTAGGGAAAATCGTCATAACGTTTTCTTTGAGCATTGGATTGAAATTTCGTAAGAAGGTGCAGAAAGAGGACAAACTGTAGTTTTTTCTATATATTTTCAGAGCTAAAGGTACAAGTTCGCTCTACTGAACTAGTCTATAATCAGGTCACTGTGGGAGATTTCGCATAACTCTTCCTTGGAGAATCCAATTTGGATTAGACTGGTGGCATTGGAAAGAGGACACAAAGGGCTACCACAGGTCGCAATTTCAGAACGGGATGTTTTGAAAGTACAGAGATACATCAGAGGCAATATCGAGCTCCTACAAAGTGAAAATAAGGTGTGTAAATTCTTTTAAAGTTTTGCTTAAGATTGGTTTGAAAATTTATTTTGAAGGAATTCAAAGGGCTAGTAGAGCATTATTATCGGTAACTGATGCCCCGAGGAAAGAAAATGCAAACACCTACTAAGGAACTTGAAAGCTCTAGCATGACTCATGAAGAAGAGGAAGAAATGCTACATGATATATCAAAATTACAAGAACAAGTGCAACAAATGTCACTCTCACAAAAGTTAACAGAAGCAAAGATAAATGGCGTGGAAGCTAAGATGAATGGCATCCAAGCTAAGATGGACAATTTGAAGATAGATTTGAACACAAATTTGAAGATAGGCATGGCATATTTGAAGACAGATTTGACAAATTTTCTACAGGAAATACTTACTAATGGTGAAAACGTAGTAAAGGAAACTATCTTTGAAGGGCTTGATGTCATGGGACATGCAAATTTGCTGGCTAACACAAATGTCATGTCCATAGCTCAACCAACCAATAGTGTAATATTGAGGTTATGGCACTATAGACAACTTCTATCTATTGATGACCTTTGTTGAGTTCAGGTTCTTCTGGATCCCATAGTCAATAATGGAATGTAGTGGGGTACGTTACCACTCAAACTATTAGGGGACCTAAAGGGAAAATGCTAGACCAAGGGAAACAAATGGAGACTCATCCCACTATCATATTAGCTAAGGCTCCCTACTATTTATGGAATTTCACTGATGGGAGGAGAATTTATATATTATGGAGTCACCAATGAAGGATAAATCAATGAGTGGATTGGGAGTGACCCAAATGTTCCCTTTCCAGAAGAGGTTCAAGGATAGAGCTTGCTTGCTTTCTAAGGAAAGGTACAATGTCTTCTAGGAGAGTGATGGGAGGATTTGAGGGTTAGATTTAGGAAATACAACTTGTGAAAGAGTTTACCAATCCCTAAAATCCTTATTGAAATTTCTCTCCTAGATGGTTCTTGAAGAATTGACTTTTCATAGGAATGAGACAACACAAGACCAAGTAGACCCAAACTAGGTTAGGAGGTAAGAGTTTAGCAACCAATGATGTTCTTAACCTAGACAAAGATGGGGAAAAGGTCAAAGAAATAATATTCACTTGAAGGTGTTGAATTGATCCTATGAGGCACTAGCCTTGGGGACACTAGGGAAAAGTTTGATCTCGGAGCTAGGGCTTGGATTTTCTCACAAATCCACCGTTGGAATGGCTTAAAAATTGGAGGAGTCCTTGGGGAGACACCAGCGCAAGAGAGGCTAGAAGATCAAAATTTTTGGAGGCCTATCTTGTCAAGGAAATGATACCCTAAGTGACCCAACTTGGCTAGACCTAGGAAAAGGTGAAAAAGAGTTGATCTTAGGTAACCACCTCCTGGTAGATTAGTGCCTTAGTCTTGGGAGAATGGATTCTATGATAAATATGAAGTAGGACCTTTGGTTCTTAGCCAAGGAGGCCTCAAGACTACTTCGCTAGCCTTCTAGGTCAAAGAGAAGCAATTTGGTAGCTCGTATACTTTGATGTGCAAAAGGTGATGGATTATCAAGTTGAAGTCACTGATAGAATTATCCTTAGGAAATTTTATTCAAATTACATCGCCCATACATTGAGATATGTTATATAGAGACTAAATTCCACAATTTACATAGTAAATGCATGAAACAATTGGCCCTAAAAACAACAAAAATATCAATCCAATGTATATGAAAAAGTAAAACAAGAATAACATTAAAATAATTTACTTACATGCAATAGAGCATATCTAACCATCCATAATTTGACAATAGATAAGGTGCAAGATAAGATAAACTAAATCCACACATCAAAATTTATCCATAAAGGTCCAATTCATCCTCCAAGAAAAAGTGCACAAATTCTCAAGAGAGAAAAAAGATCCAATCTGTAGAAATCTCACCTGTAGAATAAACCGATATATGCAATGCCCTAAAGCATAATACTTGTTCTACTTCTACAAAACATTAAGCGGAAGCATAATCAAATTCATGAGCAACATCAAAGAGAAACATGCATAACTGATCAAGAGAATTAATCACACATAACACAAGATATATCCAGGGGAAGGCACCAGCATAAAACCCCAACAATGTATTATCAATCAAGTGGAAATCCTCTTCACAATACAAAAGGAATTAGCTCTAAAGCTATTCAGTTCTCAATGAACTATGAAGATATGAAGATATGTCTCATGAACCACCCAAGCCCTGTTTATATAGGCTTTCCCTATGGTCCTTACGTAATTTTCTAGGAAATAATAGCAAAAGCATATGCTATTAATTCCAACATACCAAAAACAACCAATGGTCCAACTACGTATTCCTTGAGAACACTAGTTCCTCAACCATGCAAAAACTACTTACTAGAAATAGTTAAGCATCTGCTAGTACACTGTCTCACATCTGATCTCAACTGGGTCTCTGATAGAACTGACATGCAACAGTTATCCATGAGTGAATCCTCAGTTATCTAAAATAATAGTTGTCACATGCATGCAATCATGAACAAACTATATTTTATTATTTTAACAACTTGTTAAAATAATCTAACTGGACTTGACTAGTTAGAACTAAGTCAAATGATTCTCTCATTATAGAACTGAACCTTATCTCCTTTAATCAAGGGATAAATTCCTAAATAAAGGGAGAAAATAATTGCATGATCTCACAAAGACTTCAAGTTTAATTTTTCATAATTAATTAACTCATAGAGATTAATTAATTAATATTTTAAACTGCTGTTAAGACCAAAATTAATTTTACTTCCTATAGATAGAGTAGGGACTGCTATAAATAGGAAGGGACCCAGAAATAATATTTTTAGACATGTTATTTTTAGCATTTATTTTTGCACACTTTTCAAGACTCCCTCTCAACAAGAAAGGGATTATCAGCAACCCCAATCCTGTCTCTATGGAACTCAAACTTGCCTATTGACAATGCCTTTGTCAAAATATCTACATCCTATTCCTTGGTCGAAATATACTGCAACATCATGATCCTCTTGACCACACAATCCCATAGATGATGATAGCGGATATCTATATGCTTGGACCTGTCATGAAACACTGGATTCTCAGAGAGTTTAATGCAACTCTGATTATCACAATATATCATCGTCGGATCCATCATTTGACCAAACAATCCCACTAGGATCTTCTGCATCCATATGGCCTCACATGTAGCCTGACTTACTGCCATGTATTATGCCTCCGCTAAGCTAAGTGCAACTGATCTCTGTTTCCAGCTATACCAAGAAACTATCGCTGACCCAAGGTTGAAGATCCCTCCAGAAGTTCTCTTCCTGTCTAATGGAATACCTGCCCAATTTGCATCTATGAAGCCTTGGAGCTTCACTCCCTCTGTCCGCTTGTACCATAATCCATACTATGTAGTGCCTCTGAGATATCTCAGAACATGCTTTGCCACCTTCCAAAATAACTTGGTTGTTTGAACCATAGCTTGACTCAGCTGGTTCACTACAAAGCACAAATCTGGTCATCTGTTCACTAGATACATGAGTGAACCCACAAGCTGCCAATAAACTGTAGCAGCGACTACCTCACCTAGAGTAGCATCCTCCTTCCTCCAGTTACTTGCTACAGGAGTCTCCATGGGCTTGCACATATCCATGTGGAAGCGGCTCAGTATCTCATTGGCATACTTGCCTTGAGAAACAAATACTTCCCCATCTCTCTGCCACACCTCCATGCCTAGAAAAGTAGTGCATGAGGCCCATGTCCTTCATCTCTAACTCTCTTGCAAGATCCTTCTTGCAAGACTTTGATCAACTCATCATCACTTGTCAAAATCAGATCATCGACATAAAGTACAATAATCAATAGCTTACCATCTACAATGATGTGGTAGAGGTTTGCATCCGCTTCACTCTTGGTGAAGCCCAACTCGGTGAAATAGCTGTCGATCCCGGCATACCAAGCACAGGGTGCTTGCTTCAGCGCATACAATCTGTGCTAATAGTGCTAGAATTTATCTGATCGATGAGTACGTTGCAATAGGAGCAAAGGTCTCATCATAGTCAATCCCCTCAACTTGTGACAAACCACGGGTAACAAATCTTGCCTTATGTTTCTCAATACTGCCATCAGCTTCCTGATTTACCTTGTAAAGCCATCGAGAAGTAACCACTGACTTGTCCTCCGGTCTAGGAACAACATCCCATACACTGTTCCTCATGATAGAATCATACTCCTCTACCATCGCATCCATCCAAACTGGCAGCTGCATTGCCTCCTCAAAAGAAGGCGGCTCGATTGCTACACACTCCCCAACCAGGGCCATGTAGCCAATGTATCTATCCGGAGATTTCCTGTGTCTACGATGAGAGAATGGCTGCCCGACATTATCTCTCACATCCTGCATCAATTTGTCAGCCTCCCGAGAGCATTTTCGCCCCTCTAGAAGACTCTCCAGTAGTGGTGATCTCCGCCACTGGAATCTCTCCATGCGGCTGCTCCGTATCATCAGGAGGTTTCTCCTCCTTAGGAACTAATAGTTCCTCATCATCACCATGCAACTTGAGCTCCCTCTCAAGTGACTCTCGCATGGCTCGCTGCTCATCAAACTTCAGATCCTTGCGCACTATTGTCCTCTGACTGGTAGGTAGAAACACCCAATAGTTGTGAGGTGTATCCGTATACCCCACAAGTATTCCCAACTTAGTTGTTGGGTCTAGCTTCTTCTGAGCATCTTTGGTCACATGACAGTAAACTGGTGATCCAAAGATATGAAAGTGACTCACATCTGGCTGCTTCCCTAAAAAAGCCTCTATAGGTGTCTTCATCCCCAAAATACGATGAAGACTTCTGTTCTGAAGATACACTACTGTATTACATGCCTCAGCCCACAGATGAAGTGGTAGGCTTTGATCATGCAGCATCACTCGAGCTGCTCCCACAATAGATCTATTCTTCCTTTCGTCCACCCCATTCTGTTGTGGGTTATGAGGTGCCGTGAGTTCCCATTTAATTCCTTCTAAAGCATAGAAGTCTTTAAACTGCTGGGAAACATACTCTCCACCGTTATCACTCTGCAAGGCCTTTATCTTCCTCCCTGATTCTTTCTCTGCCAAAGCTTTGAACTCACAAAACTTCAAGAAGGTGATCGTCTTTTGCAGAATAATCCAACATCTACAAGGAACTCATCATTAAATTAAAGTACTTTTCTTCGTGGTGGAGGCTGTAGAGAAGGGCCCACATACATCTGAATGAACTCGATCCAGAACTGCTCCTGCTCTACCATCCCGATCATGAAAGGAAGCCTTTGCATACTTACCTAGAGTACAACCTTTGCATGTGCTTGTCTGCTCCAGTTTGCAATGGGTAATCCGGTAGAAATTTGCTGCATGATCTTCAAGGCCCCATGATGCAAGTGGCCCAGTCTTCTATGCCATAACTCACCAATATCTTGGCCATGCACCTCTTCTACCTTGGAACTAAGAGCAGCACAATCTTCTACCTGTAACTTGTAGAGATTCTTAATTCGAATCCCAATCTGTTTGGTCTGTCCAGTGCCGATATGCCTTAAGAAAACCTTTCCCAAACTAAAGACTACATCATAGCCTTTATCCTCAAGCATAACAATAGACACAAGATTCTTTTTCAGCCCTGGTACATACATAACATTAGAAAGAGTGAGGGGAGAACCATGCTCCCTCTGAAACATAACCATACCTCTACCCGAGACATAGTACTTTCCGTCATCGCCCATCTCAATCTGTATCTAGAGATCCTTCTCCTCCAAAGTGCTGAAAAGATTCTTGTCACTTGACATGTGGAAAGAAGCTCCACCGTCCAAATATCAAACACATCCCATGCTGGATGAAACCATGCATGCAATAAGTGAGAAATCCATCTCAAACTGTGAAGCTAGTGCATCACCATCGGATTCCTTGGAGGAACCTTTCTTCTTGGACTTCCTCTTTGGGAAATTATTAGCATAATGACCCAACTCATGACAATGAATTCATCTCACCTTCAACTTGTCAAACTTCTTCCCTCCTTCAGAAGACTTGGAATGGGATGCCTTCTCTTTCCCCTTCTTAGCTTTAGAAGGTAAAGCCAAGTTCTCTTCATCATCATGTTTTGATGAAGAAGCTCCATCCCTCGTGCTCTGTCTGATCTCCTCCTGCATCAAATCTGACCATAGTCGTTCCCAATCTGGCAGTTTGTCCCTTCCATTCACTGGGTCCTGGTAGCTATGCAAGCTCTTAGGAAGGCCAAGGAGTGGTAGACTCACCATATCCTCATCAGTTGTAGTGACTCCTACACTTGCAATATCATCTCTGCAGGTGGTGAGCTTGTTCAAGAATGTAGAAATAGAGTCACCCTTCTCACACTTGATCTTTCGAAGCTTATCCTTTAGTGCCAACTTCCTTTGATCACTGCTATTCTAATATAAATCTTTCAATGTTTTCCACATTGAAAACAAAGACTCCTTCCCATGGAGGCTTGAGACTATGTGATCTCGAACACCCTTCAAGAGAATTCTCCTAGCTCTAGCCACACACTTACCCCATTCCACGAGTTCAGTCTTGTCAGTAGGCTTAGGGACTTCTTGAGCAATGAAATCCTTAATACCATTATCTTCCAAAATTGCCTCCATGCGATCCTTCCAAGCTATATAGTTTGAGCTGCCATCAACGGCATACTCAAGCCTCAAACCATTGAATGCCATCGATGAAATAGATGTGATAAGAACTTGAGATCTATATCAAGAATAAGAAACTTTGAATTCCTCTTGCTAGTATATTGTTCTTGCTTGATCACCTGTGCTCTGATACCATGTAGAAATTTCACCTGTAGAACAAACCGATATATGCAATGTCCTAAAGCATAATACTTGTTCTACTTCTACAAAACATTAAGTGGAAGCATAATCGAATTCATGAACAACATCTAGTAGAAACATGCATAACTGATCAAGAGAATTAATCACACATAACACAAGATATATCCAGGGGAAAGAACCAACATAAAACCCCAACGATGTATTATCAATTAAGTGGAAATCTTCTTCACAATACAAGAAGAATTAGCTCTCAAGCTATTCATTTCTCAATGAACTATGAAGATATGAAGATATATCTCATGAACCACCCAAGCCCTGTTTATATAGGCTTTCCTTATGGTCCTTACGTAGTTTTCTTAGGAAATAATAGCAAAAGTGTATGCTATTAATTCCAACATACCAAAAACAACCAATGGTCCAACTACATATTCCTTGAGAACACTAGTTCCTCAACCATGCAAAAACTACTTACTAGAAATAGTTAAGCATCTGATAGTACACTGTCCCACATCTGATCTCAACTGGGTCTCTGATAGAACTTACATGCAACATTTATCCATGAGTGAATCCTCAGTTATCTAAAAATAATATTTGTCACCTGCATGCAAGCATTAGCAAACTATATTTTATTATTTTAACAACTTGTTAAAATAATCTAACTGGACTTGATTAGTTAGAAATAAGTCAACTGATTCTCTCATTATAGAATTGAACCTTATCTCCTTTAATCAAGGGGTAAATTCCTAAATCAAGGGAGAAAATAATTGCATGCTCACAAAGACTTCAAGTTTAATTTTTCATAATTAATTAACTCATGGAGATTAATTAATTAATATTTTAAACTACTGTTAAGACCAAAATTAATTTTACTTCCTATAGGTAGACTAGGGACTGTGATAAATAGGAAGGGACCCAGAAATGCTATTTTTAGACATGCTATTTTTAGCATTTCTTGTTGCACACTTTTCAACATAGTCCAAAGTGGTGATAAGAAAATGAACTAATCTCACTTGTATTTATACACTAATGAGGAGTTTGAATTAGTCTCCTTGGCATAAATAATCCCCAAAAATAAAATAATGTGCTAATATTCTAACTTTTGGTGACAATCCCATCAAACTAGCTCACAAATGAAAGAATATGCCTCTTAAGAGCTCAAATGATGAACAATACATGTTGTAGAGCCCTCTAATAGGCTTGATGAGGTCCATGGGTGCCATAATTAAGAGTCAGACCCTCAAAACTGATGGGAAAGGGGTTGGCCCCTTGTTCTCCAAAACAATAAACCTGTGGAGCTCCCAATGGGTGTGGGGGGACAATAATAACCTCATGGGTCTCCAAATGAGTCAAAGATGCTTGTAAATCATTTGCAAGGGCTCTGACGATGGTGTAGCAGATACCACATCCTCCTACAAGTCCTGGGCCAGCTTCCAAGTGCATGGTACATCTGCGGGGTTGGTTGGGCAAAGGTGAACCAGAGGCATCTTCCTCATCCAATGGGAGTATCTCAAGCATCTCTGGCCATCTTTGGGGATGCATGGAGTTCTTTATACAGGTTTGGAGGCTCATGGCTTTCAACACATACCCTACATGTGCCAATGTAGCCCTCTGGAGGGTTAAGACCCCATATAGGGAGACCAAACCCAAGGTGGAGACCACCTGCATTCCTGCATAAGATCTAATGCATCCCCTAGCCTTCCAGTACAACAAGTAATCAAAGAAATCAAGTAAAAGAGATTAGAAACCATGGACCACAGGTGGGGACTTCATGATGATCTACCCTTCCATAATGGTCTTTGACATGTGCTAATGTTTCCAAAGTCCAAATGGGGTTAACCAAGTATCTTATTAGGTGGCTTCTACTTCTAAAGGGGATAACATGTCTACGGAAGATCCTTTAAAAGGTGGTGGTATGTGATAAAGAGGTGAATGGAGTATGGGATTAGAAGGGGTAGCCCTAGGCCACATGTTGGGGTACAAGGGTAGCTAATAAAAGGGAAGCCCACACTTGGGTATATAATTTATAGGAGAGAGCAATCGTGGTACATGAGGTGCCCCAACCTTGAATTTTCCACCCTTCTTTATATTCCTTTTGCCTTTTCATGATTTTTTTTATTTAATTAACTGCTCGAGGCTCAAGGGATAAGAGCATGATGTGTGAGATGTAGCAGTGGATACCCTCTTTTAAGGTAGGGTGATTCATTTCCCACCAAGTGTTGGGACAATTGTGGGTTCTTATATGATGAAGGAGGCTCATGGAACCTGTAGGAACTAGGGTGATGGCCATGATGATGGGGTAGGGATCATGTATTGGATTTTTCCCACGTGCTAAATGTGTTTGTCCTCACCATATTTTTCATTTTGTGGTACATTTCCTGTTGAATGTGGCTAATTATGATTTTACTTTTCTTTTTAGCTGCATCAACCTCTGAGGCATCATTCCAAGCCTGACCCAAGGTGTGCGCAAGGGGAAGGGGAGAACTAGCCCGATGTGGACCCAGGGGGCCGAAATGATGAATGGGGTAATAATCAGTGGAAAGGGGGTAATATATGCGGATGAAGGAATGGGACCACGCAACCAAAATCAGGGTTTCCCATGAAATACCATCCCTAAAGCCAAATTGTCAGTAAAAGAGATACCACTAGACCAGAATCCAAGGTTAATATCCAAAAGAGGTCTAGGGGACAAGAGCATAGAATTAACCCAGTATTTCCAACGAATCCTCCCATTAATCCATGCCCAAAAGTTTCCATGATAAGAAAACTACAATACTTAATTACCAAATGACAAGGCACACATTTAGGTTTAGGAGGCCCACCTTCAAACATACAATCATGACATATGGGTGAGGGACCACATGACTGGCTTAGATGGCATAGAAATGGCACAATGGGCTAATTGGTGGTTGCAAGGGGTTGTTGGATGCCGACTGAGGACCATCTAGGAGAAAAAATATTCTCCTAAGGATATCGCCCATAAAAAAATGGGTAACATGGTCCCCTTCACCCACTTATGTGAATGAAAGAGGCACTCCCCCTCCACCGACGCCTCTGACTCTTCCTGTTGGATATTTGTAGTTGCAGTGGTAGCATTGAGTTATGCATTGATGATCAACTTTCCTTATCCTATTCCAAGTTAGAATCCAGGGTCGCTTGCACAAAACTGCCTAAAAAGGGTTGAAGTCACAGTTTTAAGACTTCGACTCGAATTTGGAACCGACGGAGGCTCGACTCTGACTCCGACTCCGACTCGGTATCGACTCAGCCTAGTTGATTTCCATGACTCGTTCATTGTAAAAAGTACATTAAATATATATTTTTTTATGAAAATCCATATTTTTAAGGATCTTCATTCATGTTTCCCAACGCAAAGCATCAGAATATAGAGAGAAGACAACATATGATCAAAGTATGCCCATGAATATATATATTATATCAAAATGGTACCCAGTAGACTGTCCAATACATGTAATATATAGAGATCAGAACAAAAACACATAACAAAGGAGGCTCTAAATGGCATCTACAACAAAACATCACTAGTCACTATTGCTAAAAAAGACAAGATCATCTGGCTCAGACTCTGAACTAGAGTTAGACGGGAAAACCCATGGCTCCTCCTCACTACTGCTGCAAGAACCAACTCCAGCTCTTCACAAAGTCATCACAAATGCTCACACAAATGCAATGAGATAGTTGTGAGTAAATATGAGGGGGTTGGGTAACTTTTATAGGTTTGGGAGAGGGGTAGAGGCATTAAGAAAAAAAACCAAAAAATATTTGAGTTTGAAGTTCGCGTTGCTGCCTTTTTCCCCGCGGACTAGCTCGACCTGTTTAATATGTGCTTGGCTGAAACGGGTGGTCCATTACCGAACTAGCTGAATCAGTGTCCAACTTGGCCAGTTTGGTAATGGACCTGTTGTTGGACCGGTTTTTCTACCTACCCAACCCGAGCAGGGGTCTAGCTTGGTCTACGAGGTTGAATTTGATTTGGACTAACCTAGTTTTAAAACATTGGTTGCAGTCGCATGGATGCCTTGTTATGCATGCGACTAGAGGGTTTCAGTCACATGGAGGGCTTGTCATCAGTGCGACTAGGGCTCTATATTAGTCAAACAACAAGTTGTCTCAAGGATTGAGCACCTATAAGGGTTGGTTGGCTCCTTGAGGTCCTATAGCATTTGAGGAAGGTTAGCTTGGTCGGGTCTCATTAGTTCCACTTCCTTAACGATTCTTGGGAAGTTGAATCATATCATAGTAACTCTTCGTCACATGTTTACCTTGGTAGGCCAGTAACTTGGGGTAGATGTGGGAGGAGGGCATTACACTTCAATGGTTTTGTTCTTCCTTTTTGCAACTTCATTTTTCCCGGGGTTTTAGGGAATAATGAACTCCCTCTTAATACCTGCCTCTTTATAATATGTAATTGTAGAAATTTCACCTGTAGAACAAACCGATATATGCAATGTCCTCAAGCATAATACTTGTTCTACTTATACAAAACATTAAGCCGAAGCATAATCGAATTCATAAGAAAAATCCAGTAGAAACATGCACAATTGATCAAGAGAAATAATCACACATAAGACAAGATATATCTAGGGGAAAGCACCAGCATAAAACCCCAACCATGTATTATCAATCAAGTGGAAATCCTCTTCACAATACAAGAAGAATCAGCTCTCAAGCTATTCAGTTCCCAATGAACTATGAAGATATGAAGATATGTCTCATGAACCACCCAAGCCCTGTTTATATAGGCTTTCCCTATGGTCCTTAAGTAGTTTGCTTAGGAAATAATAGAAAAAGAATATGCTATTAATTCCAACATACCAAAAACAACCAATGGTCCAACTACGTATTCCTTGAGAACACTAGTTCCTCAACCATGCAAAAACTACTTACTAGAAATAGTTAAGCATCTGATAGTACATTGTCCCACACCTGATCTCAATTGGGTCTCTGACAGAACTGACATGCAATAGTTATCCATGAGTGAATCCTCAGTTATCTAAAATAATAATTGTCACATGCATGCAAGCATTAACAAACTATATTTTATTATTTTAACAACTTGTTAAAATAATCTAACTGAACTTGACTAGTTAGAACTAAGTCAACTGATTCTCTCATTATAGAACTCATGCGTATTCCCTCAATCAGTGGAGGAAACTCATGTGCATATTCACAAAGACTTCAAATTTGAATTTCCTTAATTAATTAACTCAACTGAATTAATTAATTAATATTTCAAACTGTTGTTAAGACCAAAATTAATTTTACTTCCTATAGATAGACTAGGGACTGCTATAAATAGGAAGGGGCCCAGAAATGCTATTTTTAGACATGCTATTTTTAGTAGGTCTATTTTTATCGCATTCTAAATTTAGCATTTCTTGTTGCACACTTTTCGACAGTAATCAGCTCTTTTGAAGTGTATTTCCCTCTATTTTTGGATATCAAATTCTTTATCTTTGTTTTGGTTGAGGTTTCCACTTCGGATCTAAATTCCTTGAACTTTTCAAATACTTCGTTCTTTGTCTTGAGAAGATAGAACCATCTCTTTTTGGAGTGATCATCAATGAAGGTCACATAGTAAAGATGGCCTCCAAGAGATTTATTAGACATTGGCCCACACATATCAGAATGAATGAGGTCTAATATCTCTTTTGACGTTGTGTCATCGCTTGTAAAGGTTTCCTATTATTATTTCCCAAAGTACATCCCTTGTATGATCTTCCTTGATGTTGGAGATGCCCTTTACCATTTGACTAAGAGAGGGTATTAGCTTGTAATGAATATGCCCATATTTCCTATGCCAAAATTTGATAGTATTGGTCTCTATCTGAACTAGGGCTTGAGGAAATGGTGTTATAACTCTATATAGTCTTCCTTTACGAACTCCAGTAACTTTTTTCTTTTCAATACTTAAACCTTTTTCCCAAACCAAAAGTTTTCAATCAATAAATGCAACCGTATATACTTTATCTTCTAAACAAGAAATGGAAAGAAAAATCTTTTTCAAACCTGGAACATAGAGTATGTTGTTTTTGCTCCACTTTCCAGCTTCAAAGATGTAGATCCAAGGCCCTTGACTACATAATTGTTGTTGTCTCCTAGCTTCATTGTATGAGATGATGGTTTCCTTGATAGAGTATGAATTTTTCCACTTTCTCCCATCATATATCTTGATACTCCACTATCAATGATCCATGTGTTTTCATCATCAATACTACCTGTAAGTGCAGCCAAGAATCCTTCACTCTTGACTCTCCTAGATAGATTGTAGATGATCCTTCTAGTCCAACTTCTTGCAATTCGCACAATATTGAATCCCATCTTCAAGTAACTTTCCATAGAGGGACTAACCTGTTTTTCCTTTCTTCAAGTAATTGCCAACAAAGTGATCTTCAACCTTCTTTTACCTTAGCGATGATACCATGTTGAGAAATCAATGCTTGTAGGAATTAGGGTTTGATTCCTCTTTCTTGATAATTACTTGTGAATTATAGCTTACTTTAATTCTTAATTAGTTTATCTTTAATCAAGCAATTACCAAATTATATGTATATGAAGACCAAAATAATAAGAGACACAAGATGTAGGTGCTAAATTAGAGCAAAACCCTTAAAAGGGGAAAACCCAGTCACAAACTCTTCCTTCAGTAAATTCAAATCAAGATGAGACACTCCCATATTTCTTAGACATAGACAAAGACCTCCTCCAACCACTAAGTTAGCGCTTCCATTTAATAGATAATCCCTAACAAAATCTCCAACTGACAACTCCCTAACAACATCTTCAGTCCATAATTTTATCCCCCCATTAGCAGAACTTCGACCCCCATCAACTGAATTTCGGACCTATAATAGAAACAGAATTTCAGCCCGAGCGACTGCCCAGAAAATTCGAATGTGTGAGAGATAAATAGCCCGAAAACTAGAATTAGGTCTTCCTAGCAAATTATTTCCTTCTCCAATTACTTCGCTCTCTTTTTTTCCTCTCTTCCTTGAATATCGAACTTGTTGAGTGAATGCTCCAAACAGGTTGAATTTCCTCTCTTTATATAGCCTTTCTATTAGGTCGAATTGCCCTAATGTAGACTGACTTCATAGGCAAAGGGATGACTTGGTGTGGAGGTGACAAAAAACCTTTTTGACTCAAAAATAATTATCTTTACATGATACAAAAGCCCTAGAAGGGTCTAATAAAAATGACAATGACTCTATGGACTCAAGAGAAAACCTAGAAGTCTTCAATGGAGGCTTTGACCTAGAAAACATTGACCCAAGCATGAAACCTATGCTTTAATAAATCATTTTCTTTAATAATAAGATTTCTTTTGACAAGTACAATTATTAAGACCGGTACTAGTTACATTTTTCAACAAATATTTCTATGGAAGCTTCTATAATGGAAGTTATTGCTATAGAAGTTTCTACCATAGAAGACATTGCTACAAAAACTTTTAGAGGCTATTGCTATAGAAGATACTACTGTGAAAATTTAGTGAATGGGCAACAAATTCAAGGTTTTTACTAGAAGGTCACACCAAATAATGGAATTTTCAACCATCAAAAGAAGAAGAAGATAGATATCCTTGCATAGGGCAAGGAATAGAGCCTAGTGTTCTTTCTACATACATTTTTTTTTGTACAAGGTTGAGGGAAAGATCAAGCACATACTTCCACAAAGGATTCATGTTGGTGAGATAGACATTAGGGGAATTTTGAGGTATGAAATGGGCCTCCTAAGGAAATTATAAAATAATAGTGGAAATAATAAAATAATATTACATTACATCATCAAATTTTAGAGGGAAAAAAAGAAAAAACTACTTTTTTAACTCATATTTTCAATTATCTCCCTATGGATTTACTCAAATTTCGAGCATAAACACTTGTTGGATGCAAAATTTGATTCCTCATCCAAGGAGTACCCATGTTGCATACTTTTGATTCACCCTACTACACGAAAATGAGAAATAGATGGAAAGCGTGATTGCAATCACGTTTTTTCATGTATTTCTTATTTTTCATGTAGCAAGGTCCATCAAAAGTATTTAACTTGTTTACTCCTTGGATGAGGAATTAAATTTTGCATCCAATGAGTATCCTCGCTCGAAATTTGATTAAAATCTTAGGGAGATATGTTGAAAATACAAGTTGAAAAGGTAGTTTTATTATTTTATTATTTTTTAATCATTTTAATTTTTTACTCCAAAAATGGTGAATCATCACCCATGGTTAACATCATCATCTTGAATCTTATTGGTTCTTATAAAGTTTATTTTGGTTGTACATTTTTCTTATGAGGCCCATTTTAGACGTCAAAATTCCCCTAATGTAGGGCATAGGCTAATGGTTTACAACTCATGACTCCACTCTTTCCTTCCTCCTTATAGTGTCATGAATCCATTCACACACTATATTTTAATGATTCTACTAGGGATTTCCCATCAACCCTTCCCTCCCTTGACTGAAGCTTGTTTCCTCTATCCTTTTTCCTCCCTTGTTCCTTGGACTATGGAGTTTTCTTCTACTTCTTGTAGTGTTGTTTTCCCTAATTTTATGAGTATTGGAGCCAACCAATTCTACCTTGAAATATGTTTTATCTATCTTATATTACTCAAGTTGTGATGTCCCACACTAGATTTCACAATAATCTTCACTATTACTATCGAGGTATTTTTAACCAATGCTTTGCAAAAATATCATTGCCAATGATTTTCTACTAATTATAATGTAAGGACATTTTGTCAAACATATCACATTTAATTTAACATGAAACCTTTGTTTGATAGTAAGAAAAAGCAACAAACTCAACCTTATTATATTAAATATGAATCTGAATATACTTGAGAACCTATTTAGACACCCAAAAAAATTGGCACAAATGGTTGACGATATAAATGGATAACAATGAACTCTGCAATGAATTCATTGATGACCAATGAAAAACCTAGATGGCTCCTCCTTCAGGACTAGCTAGGGTGGAGTCTTTCACCACCGAAGACTAGTTATTTTAATCAACTAAGGTGGGTAATTGATCCACCCAAGAAGATGCTCGGGGTTTTAAATCCTCAAGCAAGTTTCAAGAGCCAAAATAAACAATTCATCAGATATTTAGACATGTCTAAAGAATGATCTTAATCTCCATTTTATAATCTTTAGCCATCCTAATAACATGTGTAAGTATTCCATGGGTGTCAATACCATGGGTACCAATACCATGGGCTAGTAATTTATGGGCACCAATACCATGGGAAAGTAAATACATGATAATATGACTTTATAAAGTTACCCCTTGTTCTCTTGACCATATTGTTAAATCAATGATTTCCCCTACAGAGATCACTCGGAAAAGGGTCATGACAAAAGATAGTATTATGAATATACTTGTTGGTAGCTCTATCTAAGTAGTACTCATAAAATAACTCTAACCCATTGAACCTTATAACATGGGGGAGATTCTCATCCTTATTACCATATAAACCAAGTTAACCATGGAGGATATCCACCGCTTCTCCTAGTAAGACACCTAGTCCTCCTCCTCCTATCCAAGTTAATCAGACAACCTTTCCCCTCTATTCCAACAAAGTTAATATACAACCCACTACCCCATGTAAGATATATCACAAATTCATGCACTAGTTGTGGAAAATTGAGAGAATCCTTAGAGAATTTGTGGAAATTAAAGACTCTTAAGAAGCCCTTCCCTCCTTAATGGGGTTTCTAAAGTTGAACCTATAACCTCTTTCTATTCATACCTACATATCTCCATCCTAAAAATACAAGGAACATGAAGTTACACTTCCTTAGACAACCACTCATACAAATATTTATAAAGACCCTTGTCCTATTTTGACAAGCGATGTAAGATTCAAAAGCACAATGATAACACTATAGCTAAATGTCATGTCCTTCAATTATAGAATCCTCATTCTTCTTTTGAGGCTAATGATACATGACCCGAATCCAAGTTTAGACCTACATGGATCTTCCCCAATCCAAGATATCTCATCTCAACAAGGCACTTATATGAAACAATGCCCCTTTTCAGCCTGACACTTTTACTGTTGGAGCCATGTTTGAGTCTATATCTAAGACAAGTGGGGATGTACCTCTTTTTCACACCGAGATTTCATCCTTTTTCATAGATTCTATTAACATGGTCTCGCAAAACATCGATACTAGGTCCTCTCTACGACACATTGACTACAATGTACGCTAACCATTTGACTACACATATTGCATTGATGCCTCCTTTTTGTTATCTGGTCCCTCAGTGACCAAGTGACCCTCTTCCTTGGAACTTTTTCCTTCAAAAATTATCCTTCATCATCCCTTGTAAGAGACATAAATATATAAAAATGGACAATAATAGCCATAATTGATGAAAAGACACTTTAAATGAAAGGACATATCTCTTCATGAAAAGGCACCTATGCATAGGTATATATATATATGGTGCCCTCATTTGTAATCATTCACAATGTCATATCTCATATTTTTTATTCAATATATGATTTTGTTCCAAATATTTTGAATGTTTATGATATAAACTAGGTCAATTCATTACATTTAGTATCCGAGCTTGTTTGTTGATCATATCCATAATTTGGTCTTGTACTCATGTGGCACGGGTCAATTCTGATCACTACCACTATAACATCCACAGATACCCACGCTGCCCCGCACACGGCACAAAAAGCTAGCCGAGATTTGAACCAATAACATCGCAAGAAGTGCCTTAACAATGTACCCTATTTCCAACGTATCTACACTGACCTTTAACTACTAAACCTTCCATCAAAATTTCTAATCTTAATTATTCGCCATATTAATTTTCATAATTTTTTTAATCTATCATTCTTGACCCAAAAAAATAGAAAAGCACAGACACTTGGCCATTTTCTTAGAAAATCTACTTGGAAAAATTACTCTACTATAAAACAATTTGAAAAGAACCAAAAATAAAGAAATTTTTTCTTAGAAAATCTACTTGGAAAAATTACTCTCCTATAAGACAATTTTGAGAAGGAACCAAAAATAAAGAAAAATACAAAAGACGCACTCTTAGTCACTCTTAGTCGTACCTCTATACATGATCTACATACTATCAATATATCAACTGCCATCCTTTATCATACAATATGCCATATATTTCCGTACGGTTTCAATTACCATTCTAAATTTTTATTGGGTTGTCTGAATTTGCTGGTGTACAATTAATTATCAATTTGTATTTTCATAATTAATTAAGACCTATAAACCGTCGTACAATATCGTACACGACCATTAGGAAATGCCATACACAAAATTCCTTACATAACACTATTATTTGATCACTCCAAATAATCGCTTTTAGAAAGAAAAAAGAAAAATAATGTGAAGAATAATTTGTTGAAGGACTATTGTAAATATTAGTTTTAGGAATGTCGTGTCAGTATACTTTGCAGAGGAATTTGAGTTAATTCGGATGTTAGCTATTTTTTTTTTTAACCAACAAGATTGGCACCTAGTTCAGATTCATATTAGTTTCGAGAATGTCTTGTGAGGATATCTGGTAGAGGAATTCGAGTTAATTTGGATGTTAGTTATTTTTTTTGGTGATTAATATAATTAACAATTAGGTTGGTTTTGTACTTATGTGATATGGGTCAATTTTGATCACTACCATTATAATATTCACAAATATTTATGTTACTCCATATAGAGTACACAAAGTTAGTCGAAATTTAAACCAATAACATCACAAAAAATACCTTAACAAAACACCCTATTTCCAATGTATCTATACTAGAGAAGAGAAACTTGAATACTAACCATATTATTATCAAAAATCACAACCAAGTTAAAAATCAAGGTTATACATAAAAATTATATTGGCTACACATAGAGATTATATTGGCTAAAATAAGATGAAGGTTGTAGCATATTAGGTAATATGAACTAACATTAATATATACATAAGATCTTATAAAGTTTCAAAGGGAAGAAATAATTTAAATGTTAAATGAGAAGTATTAAAAATGTCATTTAAAAAGAAGTGTTAAGGCATATGATGGAAACATTATAAAAAATAAATAGATGCACAAAAAAAAAGGTTGAGTGAATATAAAGATATATTTTAAAGAATGGATATAAAAGTATATTTTAAAATAAATAAATAAAATATAATTTTGGTAGTATAATAAAGATTTATTAAAGTTTTGGTAGTATTTAATTGTTTGAGGATTTAAAATCAATTTTAATAAAATGGAGAAAAATGAAAGATTTTCGAAAATCTAAATAAAATGTGTTTCTATGTTATTGAGACTCAAAGGGACATTTCGATGGGATATTGCTATTTTTATTATTCTTATTATGGCTAGTAATTATACTAGTACCAAATTTGTTAACTAGCTAGTGATTCCTAAGTCAAATATAATTGAAAAGATAGGCTTATGAGACGAAGAACAATATGACAAGCAATTTACAACTGAACATTGAAGAGTATACTTTTGTATCGCAGTTCATTGTTAGATCCTTATTTTGTGATGTCAGTGACATAATGTAGGCTCACCCTGGGTGGAAGTACTAGGGACGTAATCTAAAATACACAGAAAACTATTTTGACATTCTCCTACAAAAAGAAAAAATTATAGTATGAAATGTTACATTCAAATCTCTGCTCACCTTGGGTGGAAGTACAAGGGACCTAATCTTAAATACAAAGAAATTATTTTTACATTCTCCTACAAAAAGAAAAAATTATATTATGAAATGTTACATTCGAATTAGATTTGGTTACATTAAAAGAATTTAACGATATCTCAAAAATAACCTTCAATATAATCAAAATTCAATGCAAAAGATGCAAAAATAATTTGACAAAGTCACTACAAATAAAAACAATGAAATTTCTAACCTCAATAATCATATTCAAAACTTGATCGTAGAAATTAAGAAGTTAAATGTGAAAAGAAATTGCTAGAAGGTAGGTTAGAACAACTTATCAAGAAGGAAGCATGAAAGTCTTTAGCTAAAAAATTCTACGTTAAGGAGAAGGGAACAAATATGATCCAATTAATATCACAAGTCAAGGAGATGTGAGCCCAGTTGAAGTAAAGACACTCAGATGTTGAAGTACAAATGATAGAATTTTCCATTGTAATTATTAATAGAAGTTTAATGATTCACAATGCAATATTAGTGCAATAAGAAAATAAAACCTTAAATAAATCAAGAATACACTACAAGTACAATAACAGAAAGTCATGGTACAAAGACATTTTACTGACATCTACTCACAAAAGAAGATATATTAACTAGTGAATGTATCAACATCTCTCAAAATGAAAATAATTAACTTATCTTCTAAAGAATATTAATAGAAGTATCATTACGACCCATAACAACAATTAATCATAGAATCTTGTAAGCGCAATGCTTCGTAAAAGATCAAATTAAGATGGTCAAATTATTTTATAGTTCAACAATTGTGCTTAGCAATTAAAAGTTCATATTGTCTCGTAACATCAACTATGATAGCTTCAATAATAAAGAGTCATATGAACACATTACAAGTTGTGTTGGGTTGTGTTATATTCTTTCCACGACTAGTGGGGGGGTCACAGGGGGCCAGCAACCCCCCTATTAGGAGGTATGCAAGGGTCATGGATTTCGCCCTATGGTTTTGTGCATGGATTTCGCACATGGTTTTGGGCACGATGGTTTTCGTTCCATGGTATTATGTAGATCCGGTCAAGGGAACTACGGTTATGTTCTAATCCAGGGTTAATGGATTAGGGTTTATGGATGCTTCAGCGTGTATATATATATGTATTGTAACATTGAAAGGAACATAATGAAAAAACAATCTGATAGTCCCAGTTTTGGGATCCAGGGGAAAATCTCTTTGTATATTTGTTTTATGTGTTATGCTCTCCGCCTTTGTTTATTTTCTGTTTTTGAATTCACATGCAGGTAATTTCTGTACGGGGTTAAAACCTACAAGCTGGAGTAAAAGACAAATATGTTCTATAAATATGTTTTTGAGGACAAATAATTTCTTAAGGGGAAAGAAATGTACTAGACATAAATATATAATTATAAATAATAATAACAATAATTAATGATGATACACTTTAAAAGAAAGGAAATTTGTATTAATGGAAAATCACCCTATGTAAGTATATATATGGGCCCTCATTTGTAATCATTTATACTACTATATCTCCTATTTTTTATTTAATACATTGTTTTAACCACATGAATTTCATGACATTGTTCCAAATAATTTTGATGTTTGTGATCTAAAGTAGCTTTGTTTATCACATCTCTCTCTTTCTCTTTCATTGAAGATATCTGCCCATTCTTCCTCTTCTTCTTCTTCCTTTAAGTTGGGATTCCTATTATCTTCATCAAGATAACTTCAACCTTCTAGATCATTTATTAGTTCTCTCTAAATTGTCATATCCTCTTTCTTTTTCATTATCACATTAAATATAAAGATTATACATAAAATACAATAACATAATCATTTACCACTGTTGGACACCTAATCCTCTAAGGGTTGGTGTGGAAGTTGAATAGTTTAAGGAAGTCCAAAAGACCTTGGAATATGAAACCAAAGGTCATATGAATGTACTATAAATGTATATCATTTGTTAATAATAGAGACACACTCATGTTTATCATTTAAACTTTGTGTTTTCCATGTATGTGTCTTAGCATGGTATCGGAGTTGCCGTTAGGTCTGGGCATTTTCAGAGATTGTCAGCGCTGCATTCTTTTTAGAATTTGTCTGCCATTTCCCTATTTGTAGAAATATACTAGTGTTGCTCTATGCCAGTTTAATTTTGTGAATGTATATGCATTGGATCTCTTTTTGTTATGTGTGCTAGTTCATATGCTAAATGTATATGCATTGTATTCATGTTTGTATTCAAAGTTGTTTCTCTGTCTATTGGTTCCTCCTGCCCTGTCAAAATTCTTCTATCAAAATCAGCATTTTGCAAACCATATATCTATGTAAAATGCTTTTGTCTTAAATGTGTGTGATGCATGATTCAGGTCATAAACCAAACACCATTGTTGTAATCCATTAATCAAAAGAAATACAACCTTTACCTCACATGCACAAAGAATGGCTGGGTAAAGAAATTGGTGGAGCGATATGTAAGACTCTCATCCTGGATATATCCCTCCTCCCTTGCTTCTCCCATACCCGTTATCCCAATTATGTCAAAATAACCAGTGCCATTTCCGCGATCATAGTTAATTGTAAAAAGGCCACCTGCAGCCCTGCCCAATGCGCATATATGCGAAATAGGTCTGCAATATGTATATACCAACTTCCATTACCCATCAAAAACTTTCACAGCCACCACGTCTCGCTCTATTCAAGGCAATGAGAAGGGGACGGATGTGCCATGGCAGGAGAGGGAATATGTCCTCCTGAACGATATCATTAGGAATACCAGGGATCAGCGTATCGGCCATGGCAATGGAATGGAAGTGTTCTATGGAATGTGGAGATGTAGAAACATGTATTCATCTATGTTCCTTATTTTCGATGGAAATAGAAATTATGTTGAGAAAGTCACTCGGCCCTTCATAGTGACGACATCAGAAGTATTATGAAGGCACAAACCCATGACCATCTATCAGAGAGGAATTTTATCATCCTACATTAGAAGCATCTACATTTTATTTCTCTGGTTCCAAATCGCACCTTCACCTTCATATTTTGTGCTCATGTTCATCGCCAAATTTCACGGAGAGTTGTAGGGTGTATAGAGATTTATCTTGTTGATGCCTTAGATCTTGAGATTCGAACGTTTCTTTATAAACAACAGAATTGTCACTCAACTCCCATTGTTTCAGTGTTTTGTCTTTGTTTCACCCTAAAGGTCCAAGAAATCAAAGTTAAGCATCGACTTGAAGAAGGAACTCATCTGCTTTGATGCGCATGTATATTGATATCACCACGACCCCAAATTGATTCATCAATGACAAGATCTGATTCTATCTCCTATCTAGCCTTGTGAATCTCATTAGAGGAGCTGAAACCAGGACGTCCTCCATGTGGGTGGAAACCCTTAGATCCATCTACGGTAAAGGAAACAACAGTGGTGGCAGAGGCGGTGCCGATGCCAATAAGTGCGGACTCAAGACGAGGCCCAAAGGAACGACCTTTAACTCCTCCTCCTGGCCTTAAATTGATTGCCTGATCTGCCTACATAACACTCTTCTTTTTCACTGACTTCGAGCCAAATAGATGTACCTGTCACCCCACAAAAAAACCACCCGTAGTCAACCTTCGATTTAGAAAGCGGAGCGTTACAGAGGCAGAGCTCTCCTCAACCTTCCTGGATGAAAGAACGTGCTCTGAATGGAAGAAAAATATTTATATGTATGTCTATATATATTTATATCTAAATTTTGTCTAAATATATTTATTTATAAATAGATTGGATTCAATCAAGGAGGAGAAGAATCCACAGAGCGAAGAAGAAGGGCTCCAGAGGCAACCAAAGAAAGAAACAATGAGACAAAGAAGAAGGGATGATGGGAAACAGGGCTACTAATATTTAAAAGCTTCCTATGTTTCTACACATGTGGCAAGCTTGCTCTATTAATGAATGGTCAGCCAGAGTCATTGAATTTATAACTATTTAAATTGTTGAATTTGGTCTTATAGATTGCAACCTAAGATATTAATTGTAAGCTGCAATGAGCTTGGCTTGGTTTTGATTCACTAAATACATTTGACTGTACCGAGAATTGTGGCAAGTTTTAGAGTGATCGTTGGTTATATTTCCAAATTTGAGTGTATTTTGGCCATTGTGCAAAATTATCTTTGTGTATTTTGTCCAACAAGGTATCTTTGTTTATTGTTGCAACCATTTTAGCCATATAATTCAAGAGACTGACCTGATTTGTTCAATGAAAATTACCAAAATTAATGAAATATTGGAGTTCTCGAAAATTCTGATATTATCTACTTCTAATGATACATTCCAAATCAGCAAAAGCTCTCTCTTAGAAATTCAGATTTGTCTACATTATGCACAAGAACAAATTGATTTTTTACAGCTTGAATCTCAACTACAGTACTGGAGTCATCATTCTGAACCTATTTCTGTTCAGAAGATTGAAACAGACTCGCATAAATAGTAAGACAATAATGTTACAGTTCATTCAGATTCAGTACCCAATGAAGCAACAGTTGTACATGCAGATGCAAAAGTTTAGTTTGCACTTCCCAAGCCCCATCATCAGACCTTGGGAAGAGCTTGTCCGCAACAAGCACAAAACTGGTCTTGGATATGACAAGGACGTGTCCTTTCATATTCTAGATTACCCAATGCCCATCCAGTTTTAGAGTGTTGGATTCCTTCAGGACAGTTCACCTTCAGTTGTTCCAGATTCTGCTCCTCTTCCACAACAACAACAACAGATTGTGAAATGCCAACACTGTGACCGAGCTGGCCACATGAAAGATCGTTGTTTTGGTCTTCATCCATGTAAGCATTGTCATAAAACTAGTGATTCTTCAAACAAATGCTTCAGAAACAAACATCCTACAAGAACAAAGATTCATCTTGGATGGATTGCTTCTTGGCAATGGGCTTCAACAGCCAAGAAGATATTTCGCTCATACAACAGGATTTGTTCTCGAATATTGAAAAGTCCTGCAGTTGAGATCTCTTCATCTTCTCACCTTGTATCTAACAGGGGGGGAAATGATGGTCATCTACAAGCTTCAAAGCCACATCAAGCCAGAGACAAATATGCCCCTGAGAATGCCTTCAATTGGTAATACCTCTTCAAAGAATTAGGGACACTTCCTCTAGCAGAAGCCTTCAACTTCTTGCGAGTTTTGGAAGAGTTATAGGAATTGCATTAAGCATTCCAAAGTTGTTGGTCATCCTTAAACCATCACAGGTTGAGACCTCCCTTTTCAGGTTGAGGTTCTCCCTTTTATGCGGGGTGAGACCTCCCTTTCATGGTTGAAGGTTTCCCTCTTCAAAACATCAGGAGCACTTCCTCTAGCTTTAGGCTTGAGCTTCATGCTAGACTTGGAAGAGTTCTTGGAATTGCACAAAGCATTCCAGTGTTGGTGGTCATCCTTAAACCACCTCCCTTATACCAACATTTTAGAGAGCACATCAGGCCTAGTGCCGCCATGCATTTTTGCACATTTTGTATTACAACTCTCTTCTTAGACTCATACATAACCCTTCGGATTAAGGGGGGGAATGTTGGAGACCTAATCCTCTAAGGGTTGGTGTGGAAGCTGAATAGTCTAAGGAAGTCCAAGAGACCTTGGAATACGAAACCAAAGGTCATATGAATGTACCCTAAATGTATATAATTTATTAATAATAGAGACACACTCATGCTTATCATTTACACTTTATGTTTGTCATGTATATGTCTTAACAACCACTTATAAAAAGAATTAGGTATGACCATCAATAAGTTCTTATGAAAAGAACCACCCATAATCCATGCTCATTACCATATAATGTTCAACACAAATCGATACAATAATACTCATATTGACATATACAATTTCCCCTCATACTAATATTACAAAAAAATGAGAAAATTAAATTAAATACGACTCAAAATAAAAATCTATAAAACAATAACTACCTTATTTTACTTTATTATCTATATTTTAAAAATAAACCACTTATTCACACTATTTAACTCCTATTAAACATAGCTAATAAACATTAATGCATCTAAAAAAACTCCTAATAAAAATCCATGATATCATTTTTCTTCCCTAATATTCTCATAACAATGTCAAATAATCATTTATAATCTCTTAAACTAAATTTTCAAAAAATCATATAAATGCATCTTATAAAATTCCAATCATTCACTTCATATCTAACCCATTAACTTTTAATCCTTGTAATTAGGAAACTATTTTGCTAATTCTCTCTTTGAATAATTGCGTATTTTTTTCTATATATAATAATGTTGGAAGAATGCTCGTTACCATGTTAGCCAAAATGATAATATAGAACTTTAAATCATTATAACTAGGAAGCGTAATTTTTTTTATATATAATAATGTTTACCGTGTTAACCAAATGATAATATTAAAAGAAAGTAACTCCTTTTTTTTTAATTAAGGCTTTGTATTATTTATAAAAATAAAAATATATAATTTTTCTAAATTACTTTCGAAGGATATTGTTTTTTAGAAAAAAGTTTCGACTGGAGAAACTTAGACTAAAAGATCTCCAAACCAGCTTATACACAATTGAGCACCTAAGCCGAGGGTGAATCCATTAACCCACAATACATTACATAACCAATAGAGATATCAAAAAAAAAAGAGCCACATATAGGTCATAGCCGACAACATCATTAAAAAAACACATTGTAATATGTCGAAACAAGCAAGCAAACAAACATAAATTGAGACACTCATAAAAAAATATACCCTGCTAACAGTGCCGAAGATAAACACATAAGCCACCGAACTGCAAAGCCATTCTAGTAGGTCATTGATCGTTATCCGAAGAGGAGATTGCTACAAGAACCCTTGCACTAAATCCCGGAGGGTTTGTTAGATCACCACTATCCAATTAACAAGTAATATGACTTTCCACATGTGCCAAGCAGAACTCAATCTTGTCCAGGCGGAAGCATTGCTTTCTAAGCATCCTTTTAATGTATTCCAGTGAGACGAAGACATTATGCCTCTCAACTTGCTTATCTTTCAAGACTAGGCCCAACAAGGTCTTCTTCTACCAATGTAGAGTCACAAAACTCAAATATTGCTTCTTCCTGCCCCTGGTGTGCCCAAGTTCAAGAACCCACGATGACATGCCCTCCCAGATTTCAGAGTCAGAATGGGATTATCTTTCAGCACCCACTTGAGTCTCGAGCTTGCAAATTTCTTTCCTTTTCATTCGTGGAACAATATTGATGTAGGTGGCAGTAGAGTCATGAGCCTAGAGTCACACTACTCTCTAACCCATTGGAGCATTACCACCTCTCCCTTGTCTACACTGCATTCTTTGCCTCAACAACATGGTTAAGACCCGAGGGACACACCAAGAGAAAATGATGTGAATTCCTTTTCTTGCAAAGCACAAGCAAATAAACCAAATCCACCTGTTAGGGTCCAAGACACCAACCTATAATATCATCCCCAAAACTCAATGCATAAACCTCAGAATCAACATAGGCCCCATCATGGACAACAAAGGACATGGCTACCTCTACAAAGGACTCACACTCTGACACCATTAAACAAAGGATTAGACACAGAAGTAACAGAGAGCCTCAAACGCCTACATGACGCAAGAAACCCAATGCTCAACTCACCAAGGTTTTATCAGCTTTTCGATAGGCTTTTCTCAATGACGCCCTAAATCATTAACTCATATAACACTAGCCCGCCCAAACTTTGACCAATTCAAGGCCCCCAACACAAGATACACAAACAAATTGACCAACCAACCCAAACTTTATCCTCGACTCGACACTGGTACTTTGGATACACACGCATAAAACCTAAGACCTTAGACCCAGAAACGACACTCCAATTAAATGAAATAACTAGATGTAGAAAGAACATGACTTGACATTCCGTGATGGGAAAAGAAATTGACAACCTAACCAACCCACCAGAATTTCAAATTCTCAGCAACAATGCACAGACCAAGATGTCCAGGAATCTTATTTTCTTCCTCCACCACCCTCACGAGCCAATATCTTCACCTCTCGCCACCACAGTTTCAGACTTAAGTCCTAATGTCATGCTCTTCACTAATACCAACAAAATAGGATACAAGTAGTAGGAGGTCGAGGACCAGCCCTCGCCTCGACTTGAACCACAACAAAAAAAGTCAAACACGTCATGCGACCTAATTTAGTAACAATTTCCAACTAGATTGCTACATGCATATGCATCTGATGGTAGGTCGCGTCCCCCTCACTTAAATGCCCATTACATCTGGGGGGGTGGGCACTGCCTCCAAAGCTCCCGCTTCGGCGTTATTAACGCTCCCATCAGGGGAAAATTAAAGTAACTCTTATTGTAATGACCAAGTTATAATACAAGGATGTTTTGAATAGATTTTTCTTATTCATAGTTAAGAGATTATCTTGAACAAAATAATTATAATTTAAACTTTTTCATTATTTTACAATAAAATAAATTTAATATTATTTTACAATTATATAATATATATATATATATATATATATATATATAAGGCCTCATAATATCATCAAAACAGATTACAACATCCAATCAGTCATTAGTTTCCCATGGACTATGTACGTGGTTTCCCATGGATATTGTAAATTAATATTTTTATTGCCTCATAATATCATCAAAACATATTACAACATCCAATGAGTCATTAGTTTCACATGGACTATGTAGGTGGTTTCAATCTACTACGAGGGAACTAAATATTTTTAATCACCTACATATTAAAAAGAGTCCAAAAAACTATCATTTTTAGTACAACTTGCCTAACTAAATCATAGTTGTAATACAAAAATTGTCACCAAACATTCCAAATAATTACGAGTCTGAAGAAGTAACAGGCATTGAGGCTTTGGTGTTGGTTCAAGGAGGGGAAGGAGGGTTTGATTCTCACTATAGGTGGCCTTACAAATAAGCCATCCTTGCATCTAATCTATCTAGGAAAAAGCATTGATTTCTTAGAGCTCTTTTGATGTCTTTTATGCAAGGAAAAGCATTATATCTCTTCCCCTGTTTTTCCTTTAACACCCTGCCAAGAAAATTCTTCATTTTCCAATGCAAAGCTATGGAATTGAAATACCATTTCCTTCTTCCCTAGGGCCAAAAACCCAGGGTGAAAACCCTTTCAATATCTCTAAATCTAAAAAGGCTTGACGATCTACATTAACCAGGGACTCAAGATTGCAGATCTCATGTCAAGTCTTGGGAGGAACAACAGAGTAGAAAGTATTAGAGCTTCCTGAGCTTGTTGTTAAGTTCAATTTCTATGTTGTGGGCCTCAACCACCTCCTTCGTTGTGGCTTTGCATTAGTTTCCTTTTCATAATTCATAGAGGAGGCACTCTCTTAGAATTACAACAAAGATATGCAAAATAGAACCGACTAAGCCAAACTTTCTGACATAAAATTGTAAGCACTTCTGAGGGCACTGAAACATACCCAAATAATACACAAGCTGGGGGATAACACTCTCACTATAGATTTGGGGAGTTTTTGTATTACAAACTATAAACCCCCTACCAAGAAGTCAACATCACCCCCAACCAAAGGTTTTGGACAACTGAGATCAAATGACCCACCAATACATGAATTTCCCAGGAAAAAAAGAACTAACAGAAGATCCCTTCACAAGGAGACCGAGAAAACACCAAATCTCATGAACAGATCAATTAGCAAGATCTTCAACCAAACTCAAGAATGAGAGACCACAACATTAGAAACCAGACAGACAAGGCCAAAACACTTAGTGCCATGTCAATTGACAAAAGAAGAAAGGAGAAACAAAATTACCCTTTTCTAGGTGCATGTAAGCGCACTAGGGTTGGCGAACAACATAGTTGGTGAATTTTGCAATTGCCTCTTATGCAAAAACCCCTACCTTACCAGCAACCTTCACTTGCAACTCCACCACTTCAGTCAATTTCACCTTGTCATTGCTTCCCCTGAATTTCTTTGCCACCCAACCAAAATTACATTCACATCGCTTGGTAGAACCCCGCCACCATAGGTCAACTCATACGCACTGCCACTAACTAACACTCAAGCGAATCGCTGCTGTCCCGAAACAATCTCAGCACTTATGGGAAAATCTCTACACATTCCTTCATGTAGCAGGGGCTTTGACTTTTCCCCTTGCTCAAGCACTAGTGCTCAGCCTTCGTGTGAATGCCCTTCCCCACCATCTTAAATCCTCAAACCATTTACGCTTGCACCATGTAATCACATGCTTGTGCATGCATGGGGCGGGCCACACCACCCCTCTATTAATGTCCATCTCGTCAACAAGGTGGTAGATTTGCACCCTAAACATCCTCTTTGCCCCACTATCCACCCCTTTAGAAAGAAAGAAAAAAAAAATTTATATATATATTTATATATGTAATATATATATATATTTTATTTCAAAATTTAATTAATTATAACAATATAATTAGTAAATCATTTTCTCTTTTTATCAACCATTACACTTACTAATCTTACATATTTAGCACTTACTATATGACGTAGTGTTACCCCTGCTTTCACCCATAGTATGTATGTCTTATGCATATATCTGAACTGTCCCATGAATTTTAACTCACTAAGGAGTCAAATCTTCAATTCTTAAAGTTTAAGGCCCCTTTCTTAAACTTTGCAGAATGATCTATAGACAAACAAAGTCTACCATTAATCCGCCATTTCCTTTACATCGAAACTCATTCTCCATCTATCGGGACATAATCACCCCTCTAAACCTTCATTAACTTTTTGTTAACCCAAATATATATATATATATATATATATATTCGCACATTAAACTAAATCCCACTCATTACTTTGGACTTACGCAAGAAATCCTTCATATCACGCTATATTCTATTATAATGTTTATATAATAGAAATCACCATAAACATGGATAGCCATGCCTTTTTGCCTTTTTACAGTCCTTGCACGTTTTCCAATGCATGCCTTTATTGCAATTGGGTATTGGCTCTCTGTGATCACACTACACATGAACCTTTTGCTTCCGATATGCGATTACACTGCCGGATTTCAAATACTACAAATTGCGCCATATAATTCTATCGAGTCCGCCATCTCAATGCCTCTGTCACGACCCTTCTCCACCGTCGATCTTATCCTCGATCCAACGGCTATACTCCTTCCTGATCAACAGACTTGCCCGATGCTTTACAACCGTTGATCAAGATCTGCTTGATCTGGCACTCTATAGCGATTTTGGGTGAACAAGTTACGTGAGGGTTAATGCCTTTTCGGATCCGATGGAATTATAAACTCCCAACTTATAAAAGTTTGGGTCCACCCCTTACGGTTAACGCTCAATCAACTTACGACCCGATATCCATTGGATGACGAGGTCTTTAGATACTACAGTCGAGATCGATACCCGTCTTCTCTCTTCGCAAGTACTTAGATTGAATCTCCGTCATTTTTCTTCTTCCTGATCCGACGATCCACGCTTGATATCGCTTGATCGCAATCGGGGATTTCTTAAGGCCCTCGTTCACTGCTCCTGTTGCTTTCCTCCGATGTGATATATCGGAGTGATCGCACTTTGCAACAATTTAAGGCTAGTTCATTTCTCTTATGATCTAATCCTATCCATTGATCCTAAATATCCAACGGATCCTATGCATCGATACTTTATTCTTTCGCCCATTAAGATCCTTTGTCTCTTCTCTTCCTCTGTGTATTCGCCTCAACTCTGCGTGCACACATAATTATACTGAATTCCAATTCAATCATCACTCATCATTTAACACTTGAACACACATTCAAACTCAGAATTGAGTTGATTATTTAAAAAATATAAACAATGATTACAGAATGAGATCTCTGTCTCTCTAGCCTGATGTTCTAATATCAGTGGCCTCTATTTACACTCTGCCCATAGGCTTACAAACAACACTCTAGCTATCTATCTAACATGTCTACTTTCTTACTTTCTAACCCATGTCTTTGCCTTTTAGGCTCACATATATACAAAGGGATTCTAAAACCAATTCTGGTTTAGATCCATAAATTCCTTAACAAAATTCCTAAATCTCTTCCTTATTCCTAAAACTCCTCTCTAATCCATAAATTCATGAACTGAATCCTAATCTGATTTTTACAATTAACTCTCAAATTCCTCTATCTCTCAACTATCCTAAATCTCTCATGTTCTCCTATGTTTGAGAACATTTACAAATATGTCTCACTATATTCAATTAAATCATATTCTCTTTAAAATCACTCAAAAGCCTAAATAACTAGATTAATTCACACTTAGGAGACCAACTCCCTTGAAAACACAATACCCCCATGTCTACTAAAATACAATGACATTATTAGGCTAAATGCTCCTGCATCAAACTCCCAAAGTAGAAAATTTTCATGATCTCATGTTCATGTGTGTTCATAAGTTGATAGAAAGCCTCCAAGGTCCCAAACTTTAGTTTGTAGCTGCCCAAATGTCTTGCACCTTTGTTGTTGTTGTATGTCTATTGTATTCTGTTTCATCTTCCTCTCCTTGTCAATCAGGTTCAAATTCTGATTGATCATCCTTCCTGCTGCTATCAATTTCCTCCATATGGAATGTTTCATCATCAACTACCATAATTATTCAATCTTTGTTTCTAGTTCATCCTTGGACTGATCCATGTTATGCCACTTATTTCTATTTCCTTCTCTCTGTTTCAGGTTGTTGATGTGGTCCACTAACTCTTGAAACTATTGTTGGTTACTTTCACTTTGTAGTTGCTGGTTTAATTTTTCTTCACTTATTTTGATAACCTCCCTTTCATCCTTACCCTCTGTCGAGATTATCTCTTTCTACACTGAATCCTGAATTTCCAGCATTCTCTCTAGCAATTGAACATCTCCATTCCATGGATTAAATTCTTCCATAGAATCTTCTTCTTTCATTTTTATTTGGCTTCTCATCTATGCCAAATCTCCTCCAGCATCTGCAATTAAACCTACACTCATAAAACAATTATTAAAATAAAAAACATAATACATATGCGTCTTTTCCTCCTTTGGCAACAATTCAACTTGATGCTCTGTTTTCTCCTCCTCTATCATCACATTAGTATGCTGATTTGAATTCTCAAAATAATTAATGAGACTGTCAACTAGTCTCTTCTCCACACCATATGTTCTAATGATATCTTTCTGTCCCTATCCACTGTAGTGAACTTCTTCACTCTCGTTCAATTTTGATTTTACAACCTGAACACTTACTTTTTAGTCTTCTAGCCTTTTCTCCAAAAGACTTAACTCCTGCCACAAATTTTCCATCTCACTTGGAATTTCTCCCAAAAGTTCTATACGATCCTCACTATCTTTTTCTTTGTCACAATCATAACTTATTGACACTATTTCTTCATTCTTAATTAGAATAAACTTCTGATCCTCCATCTCTTTGATAGTTTTAGATGTTTGTTCATCGCTCTCCCTTTGATCATTTAAGAAAATCAATTCCTCATTATTCTCTTCAATAGCAAATTTCTTATAATAGGATATAATTGTCTCATCCCCACTGAAGATATTTCCTCCATTAAGCATGGAATTTACGAACTCCTTTTGTTGTAATAACTCAACTTGATCTTCATTTGAAAAGCAGTCATCATCATACTTTACCTGGCAATTTTCAGCTTCATTCAAGACATTTCCATAAAATGGTTTATCTTCTACAATACCTGCATTCATACACAACTTGTCAGTTGTAAAACCACAAGACCTCATCATCTCATTCGATGATTCAATCACCAATTCCTCCTGTCGTTCCAAGTCTTTTACATGACTTAGAAATATTTCGATGGTCTTCTCCTCAATCTCATCAAGTCCTTTACTTGATTGCTTGATATCCTTCTTTACTTCCTCTTTTAAAACAAAATTTAGATTTTGCCTGTTTTCTTCCCTCTTTATGACAATATTAGCAAATTGTCATTCTTTACATGTTTCACCTATAAACATACACAAATTATCAGATTTAAAATCATCAGACTTTTTGGTCTCACTTGAAGTTTCAGTCTTCAAGTCTTCATCTTCACCCATAACTTCACCCTACTCTGGTTCACAAATGGACACTTCCATTTCCAACTCAGCTTCTCTGAGCTTTTCCATCAGCCACCTTACTTGCCTCTGTTGTAGCCTTCTCTGCAACTTATGCCACTTCACTGGCTTCTTCTTTAATACCCAACCTTGTCTTTGACTTTCCTCTAACAGCATCAATACATTGAGTTGTTCTTTCATCTCAGCAATCTCTCTGTCAATTTCCTCTTGACTCATCCTCTTGCCATTGGCCTTGGAATTTTCTTTCTTAATCTTTCTTTTGTTGTAGTCTTCCTCAGAACCTCTTCTATGACTATCAATAGCCATCTTCTTCTCCATCTTCATGAGTTCCTCACTCGTTCACTATGAGCTACACTAAAGCCTCTGCAACAGTAATTCCTCCCTGCTGCCACTTACCTCACCAAGCTTTCCTCAGTACTTGGTCTTTTGGCAAGAAATTGGTTCTCTATCTCTGGAACCTCCTTTGAGCACTCTTCTCTGCTCCTTTTAGGCTTCAACTCATCTGCACCTTCTCTAGAACACAACTTTCCTCTTGTATTTCAATCACCATGAAATACATGTTTCTGACCACTTCTTTCGCTTAGAAAGTCTTACCAGATTCCTTCATTACTTATCAATTCTACCCACATCCTCTGTGGAATTACCTATGTGATCTGTAGCAATACCTCTTCAGTAACAAGTCTCCTCCTTGCTACATATTCCTCACTAAGTTTCTCTCCTTTGAACTCAGTCTTTTAGCATCTCTCTAGTTCTTTCCTTTGGAACCAATTGAGCACTCCTTGCTCTAGGCTTGTTGCAATCTTCTCACCTCCTTATGATGTCACCTGTGCAACCATATAAAAACCACATATTCTCCAGTATTCAAATCAAAACAAAACATGTCATCTCACCTTCAAGATCTCTGCATCATCTTGTTCCACCATTCCACCTACACTTTGAGTGCATTATCCTTTGTTTCTTGCATCTGCTACACATCACCTCTGTGTACCTTCTGTTTGTCAGATTAGAATATGACCCCTCTTGCTTGCATATACATCTTAAAACACATAACTCTGTCTAAGTCCTTTTCTATAGAATTCCCTTATTTTGTTCTGCTATCAATTGTTCCAATAACAATTATGCTCTGATACCAAATGACGCAGGGTTACCCCTGTTTTCACCCACAGTATGCATGTTTTATGCATATATCTGATCTGTCCCAGGAATTTTAACTCACTAAGGAGTCAAATCTTCAATTCTTAAGGTTTAAGGCCCCTTTCTTAAACTCTGTAGAATGATCTATAGAATAACAAAGTCTACCATTAATCCTCCCTTTCCTTTATATCGAAACTCATTCTCCATCTATCAGGACTTAATCACCCCTCTAAACCTTTGTCAACATTTTGTTAACCCAAATATATATATATATATATATGCACATTAAACTAAATCCCACTCATTCCTTTGGACTTACACAAGAAATCCTTCATATCAAGCTATATTCTATTATAATGTTTATATAATAGAAATCACCATAAACATGCATAAATCATACCTTTTCTCTTTTTTACAGCCCTTGCACGTTTTCCGATGCATGCCTTTATCGCAATCAGGTATCGGCTCTCCGCGGTCACACTACACATGAACCATCCACTTCTGATATGCGATTACACTGCCGGATTTCAAATACTCAAACTGCGTCATATAATTCTATCGGGTCCGCCATATCAATGCCTTTGTCACAACCCTTCCCCACTGTCAATCTTATCCTCGATCTGATGGTTGTACTCCTTCCCGATCAACAGACTTTCCTGACACTTTACAACCGTTGATCAAGATCTGCTTGATCCGACACTCTACAATAATTTCGGGTCAACAAGTTACGTGAGGGTTAACGCCTTTTCGGATCCGATGGCATTATAAACTCCCAATTTATAAAAGTTCGGGTCCGACCCTTACGGTTAACGCTCGATCAACTTATGGCCCGATATCTGTTGGATGACGAGGTCTTTAGATCCTACTGTCTAGATTGATACTTGTCTTCTCTCTTCGCCAGTACTTAGATTGAATCTTCACCATTGTTCTTCTTCCTGATTCGACGTTCCACGCTTGATATCGTTTGAATGAAATCGGGGATTTCTTAAGGCCCTCATTCACTACTCCTATTTCTTTCCTCCGATGTGATATATCGGAGCGATTGCACTTCGCAACAATTCAAGGCTAGTTCATTTCTCTTACGATCTAATCCTGTCTGTTGATCCTAAAATCCCAACGGATCCTGTGCACCAATACTTTATTCTTTCGCCAATTAAGATCCTTTGTCTCTTCTCATCCTTATGTATTCGCCTCGACTCTGCTTGCACACATAATTATACTGAATTCCAATTTAATCATCACTCATCATTTAACACTCGAACACACATTCGAACTCAAAATTGTGTTGATTATATTCATAAATATAAACAATGATTACAGAATGAGATATTTGTCTCTCTGGCCTGATGTTCTAATATCAGTGGCCTCTGTTTACACTCTGCCCGTAAGCTTAAAACCACACTCTAGCTATCTATCTAGCCTGTCTAGTTTCTTACTTTCTAACCCCTGTCTTTGCCTTTTAGGCTTACATTTATACAAAGGGATTCTAAAACCAATTCTGGTTTAGATCCATAAATTCCTTAACAAAATTCCTAAATATTTTCCTTATTCCTAAAACTCCTCTCTAATCCATAAATTCATGAACTGACTCCTAATCTGAGTTTTACAATTAATTCTCAAATCCCTCTATCTCTCAACTATCCTAAATCTCTCATATTCTCCTACATTCGAGAACATTTACAAATATGTCTCACTATATTCAATTAAATCCTATTCTCTTTAAAATCACTCAAAAGCCTAAATAATTACATTAATTCGCACTTAGGAGACCAACTCCCTTGAAAACACAATGCCCCAGTGTCTACTAAAATATTATTGGGCTAAATGCTCCTACATCACTATACCAACTGTTATACTTAATAATCTTATATCTTTAATAATTATTATATTTCTGTATCCAAAACTCTCCTTTTATATAATTCTCCTCGTTGTACATTCATAATTATGCGTATTATTGCTTTACTTGCAATGTCATTATTTTCCAATAATGTAAATTATTCAACAACAATACATATTGTTAAAATATAATTTTGTTGGTTTATTAAAGTAATTGGATAATTAATTGTTAGTTAAAATTATTTGTAGAGAGATAATTTTAGACATTATTATCTTAAATATTTTTAGAAAATTGTTGATATTTATGAAAGTTATTAGTGCAACAGAGTTCTCCAAAATTCCTAATATATCGTATAATCTATTTAAATGTTAAGAGGGCACGCAATGCCCCCATATATTTCTAATTAATTTCAGTTTTTAATGGTGAAAAAACATGCAATATTTCCAATTAGTTTCATTTATATCAATCTCTGTCTATGTGTTTAACATGGCATTAGAACATATTTAAAACTCTTCGCAGAACAACCAAAAAAGCCAAACATACCATATCAAGGTTAGAGATTAGAGTTGGTCTTCCAAACATACCAGAGCATACCAGAGCAGACCACCAAAAGAGCCAAACATACGAGAGCAGACCACCAAAAGAGCCAAACATACCAGAGCAGACCTCCAAAAGAGTCACCCTATTCGTTGATATAACTTATTCGCTAATAAAGAGGGTCAACAGCCTAAGCTACGTAGGAGTAGGAGTTTGTTTGAGCCGAAGGTATTTCGAAGTTCAAAGACCATCAATAAATATCTATAGTTTAATTTTGAGAAGGTTTGAAAATTCAAATATTTTTTAAGAGATTAAAGAAAGTTATTTTTTAAAAAGATGATTGATTAGTAAATTAGTTTAGATTTACTTTAATTTCAGATTTATTAAGTGTGGAGAAGGATTTTTTTTAATGTAAATTTAAGAAAGATTTGCATTTTAAGAGATTTGATCTCTTTGGGAGTTTGATAGATCCTGAGTTAAGATAGATCTAGGCTGGTTTAAGTATTAATTTTATTTTTTATATTTTTTGTAATTTGACTCGGTCAAAATGTTTAGATAACATAATATAAATGGACATTACAACAACTCCTCTATATTGGTATAGAAAGTCTCTTTGCCCAAAAATGTAACAGAATTATATTTAAAAAAATATTTATAAAATATTTCGATTGTGAAATGAGAATAGATTTTGGCATGTGGTATTGATGAGGCATGGTATTGGCCCATGGTATAGTATGGTTAAAAATATCCATGGTAAAGTGGGGTGAGTATCCATGGTTAAAAGTCTTGTTAATGGTAAGTATTTTGATTTTGAAATGAGGGATTGTTCGTGGGCATTTGGTATTGATGAGCCATCGTATTGGCCCATGGTATGGTATGGTTAATAATATCCATGGTAAAGTGGTGATGAATATTCATAGTTAAAAATTTTGTTATATTGTAAGTATTAAGTTTTTTTTGTGCTTATTGATGAAATTTAAATTTGGTAACGTAATTATTATTTTAATTTATTTGGTGAAATAGATCTTAATTTATAGCTACTATTTATATCTTATATATTTTTTCATGTGATAGAGGTATAGATATATCTCAAAAGTAGTTATAATAATTTTTCTTTAATTTAATAAAATATGCTATAAAATTAAATTCAAATAAACTATTTATAAAATATTTTTAGTGTGAAATGAGAGATGGTTTTTGGGCATGTTTGTATTGAAGAGTCATGGTATTGGGGCATGATATTGTAACAAAGCCTATTTACAAGTTACTAATATCTATGGCAAAGTGGACATGAACAGTTTAACATATATTGTAAGTTTATGTGCTTGTTAATTAAATCTAAATATAGTTACATAATCATTATTCTATTTTATAAGGTAAAATGAATTTTAACTTATTGTTGCTACTTATATATTTTAATGTAATATGTATGTTATGAATTTTTTTAACCTAAAAAGTTATTCATAATTTTATTAATAATAACAAAATTACAATGTAACAAATCGGAAATTTATTATTTTGATTACTTTTAACTTTTTACAAACACTACAACATCTCCCTGGGGCTCTATATTAATTTAACAGACATGTAAATGTTTACCAATAATATAAATTCAACATATTAGGCCTACATGTAAAAATGTTTACAAACTTTCTTACATTGCATCTACACATTACCCCTATACTAGGTTGTAGAGTGCCTCTCTGCCCAGAAGAAGAAAAAAAAAAAAAAAAAAAAAGTGTCCCCGCAAGTATATTAGTATATTAAAGAAATTAGAAACATTCTTTTGGCATATAATTTTTTCATTTATGGCTTTTATAGGTAATTTGGGTAGACACTAAAACTAGTTTTGTTTGGCAAAACTTTAAATTTTAGTTTATGAGAATGAGGACCCTTTTGCAAGTATAAGAATGTTGGGAAGTGCTGGAAGGCATCCTCACACTTGTATGCAACCCCACTCACTTAAATCACATTACAACCATGCTCTTTGTAACTCTATGCAATCACATGGGCAATACCTGCGTTGATATAGAGTTTTCAGGGGCATGTCCAACATCACCGTTGCTTGATCCAGGAATTGATGATGGCCATATGATTCTTCCATCACAACATCTACAACCACCAACCCACTATCATTTGGAGCTTATATCATTTAAGGCATTAGCCATTTTCCAATCAGACATAGCCCACGTTGCGTCTATCAGTTTTGTGTGAGAAATCACGTGCCAATATGCTCGCATTTCCTTGGCAAAGCTCATCAAATCTTGCATTGCACACCAATGACCCAACAACCATGGATTCAATGTGACAACCATGACCACTTGGGTGCAACCACATGTAGCCTTAGCAAAAGACATGGCACTAATCAACCTTTCACAAGGCTCATTTCTTTATTGGCAAAGTCCAGGCTCTCGAGCTAGACATCGACATGCAACACATCAATGATGACATGGACAGCTTGATCATATGCTGGCCATGTTGATCCCTTATTCTCATCAAATCCCAAAAAATGCTTGGGGCACCTTGTGGTGTGGAGCTCATATAATATTTTTGAAAAATCCCTTCTATGCTTTCTAGAGTCTCAACCTGCGCACAATGCAATCTTTCAACTACTTGTTTCTTATAGCTTGGGCACTCCATGAAAATTTGGCAGCGTCGAGAGCTTGATCGGGATTTCCTCTCACCACTTCTGCTTTCTCTAGCCACACCTCCTTACTCTCCAACGCTTCTTTTCCCACCCAAGTACCATTGATCCATTAACTCACCTTAGAGTCATTAAACCCTACAACAATCCTCAACAAGCAATCATCTGCGATCCAACTATGCATAGAAATGATCCATCAACAATGATTTTTCGCACTTGTAGGTAGTTTCAAATCTCACTCTCAGCCAGCAAAAAAAAAAAAAATAATAATAATAATAATTACTTATATTTATTAGAGGAACAATAAACCGTTACCACATAAACATAAAAAAAACGCATGCAAACATAAACACCAATGTTTATTCTGGGAAATGGAAAAACCTAACCTAATGGAATTCTATTAGTCTCTTTGGAAAAAAACCTGGCCAAGCTAACCAAGTGAGCCTTCATTTCTCACATCCCTAGCCTTATACCCCAAGTTAGTACATAAGAAACAATAACCATTAAATATACTAGGTTACCTAGATAAAATGGAATGCTTTGATGTTGTTGGAATTCTAAAGACATTCTTACGTGGAAGAGATACAACCGTTTGTTGAGTATCATTTTCAACCTTTCTATGTCCTTCACTTCGATTTGGCCTTTGGAGGATTTTGCTATCAGGGTTCTCTTCAACCTTTCTTTGCAAGGGCTTCGAGCTTGTGCCTCCGTTGCATGGAGCTTCACCTACTTCTTTTTCCTTCATCTTCAAGGGAGGAATTTCTTGATCCTTCTCATTAATGACATGATTTTTCTTTTCAACATCTTGCAAATTCTCCTTTTACCATTCCTTGATAATTTTTATTTCATCTAAAGCTACATCAAGTTCCTTTTGCTTTTGATTAAATTTCGCCTCATATTTCTGAACAGATTCTTCTAATTGACTTGCCAAGTTTTTCTCTTTCTTCTCTTCTTCCTCTATTTGAAGTCTTATAAGGGAAACTCATTCTTCAAGTATCTGATTTCGCTTCCTTTCTTTGTTAAGATCACATAAGGTGCTGATAAATTCTCTTTCCATGTCAAATACTACTTCCTCTTCATATACTTCACTGGAATCACAATCATCATCATCATCGTCGTCTTCATTTTGATCTGCATGATTCCTTGAGTAGAAATTGTGAAGCTTCTTCTAAAGCCTTTTGGCTGATGAGCATTGATCTACTTTGGCTTTCACATAATCTGATAGAGCATTAAGAATAAAATTCATGGTTTTGTATTGTACCTTTTATATTTGTCAGTAGATGTGTCTCCAGAAACAACAAAGGTCCATACATCATATCCATGAGATTTCACATAGGCTTACATTATGGATTCTGATATGTTATATTTGGTTTCATTAAACTCAAGAGCTTGACCAACTTTATTCTCTTCATTAGATGTAACATATTTTGAGACCATTGTGATACCAAAGACTTCCTTTGATTCCTTTTAATGTTTGGCAGCTTTCTTCCTCGACCTTCCGATCTTCATTCACCTGAGGTCTACCTTCCAGTTGTTAGACTGCAACTGAAAGAGCCTGCTCTAATTCCAATTGTTAGAAATACTGAGAGGGGTTGAATCAGTATTTCACTCCAATTAGTTATTTTTTAATCTTCAAGCATTAATTAACATTAGCATCAGATCAAAACATAAATTAAAAACACCATTGAACAATGCATAATATAAAAGGCAGTAGCCACAATATTTTTAGGTGGAAACCCTTCCTGGAGAAAAACCACCGAATGCTTCTTAATTTAGGACTTCCAAAAATACATGAATAGAAAGCTCCAACTTCCAGGATTTATCAGCTCCAACTAAAGGGATGCTCCAACACCCTGATTTATGAACTCCAATTGCAAGGATGCTCCAATGCCTTGGTTTACCAGCTTCAATTGGAAGGATGCTCTAATGCCCTAGTTTACCAACTCCAACTGGAAGGATGATACCACACCTTGCCCAGGACCCAACCTACCCTAGCACCACCCTGTCGCCCTGAGGTATTCTTGGGATTCAACCTGAAGGACACTCCAATCTCCACCTTGAACCACCCTGCCACCCTACTCAGCAAACTGCCACTTTCCCTGAATATTTCATCCTTCAATTTACCACAATGAATCACATTTCACAATTTTCACACTGGACCCACATCTGCTCAATAAACAACATCAAACTACAATGCAATATTTGCTCAACAATCAAATATGCTTCAATACCAATGATATCCAACAATCAAGACAGTTTGGTTACCAAGGTAAAATCAACAATAGTAAACCTTTACTCATGAATAACATCAAGCTCAAACAACCTAACCATCAAACCATTCTACCCTATCATCTTAGACTGGAAAATGTCATTAATTAATGTGAAAACACTAGCTCATCAATTTCATCATATTCTCACTGGAAAACATCATGAACCTCAACAACACTACAAGCAACAATGTATTTAGGAACAATGCATACTTGAAGCAGCGTAACATAGATCAACAACACTCTGTGTCTTTTATCAATGATAGAACCTTAGCATCAACAATATGTCATCATTTGACATTGACCAGCAATCCTACTCTTGCTTAGAAATACATCTCACTACATCCTTTGTACCAACGGTTGATAGTTGATACTCTCTATACTACAATTGAGTACATTTCTTCCCATAACGCATACTACACAAACCATAGCAGCAACAAAAAAAAACTATGCTCCAAGACCCAATAAACATGTCCTTAACATGAGTAGTGATAATACAGGGCTTGTACCTCAACAATACATATTAGCTATAACAATCTTACTGTTAATAATGACATATATAAATAGATTAGCACTGTTATCTCTTCCTCTACATGCAATGGTCAACGAGAATATGTCGCGACGATCAATCAACAACCTTTATTGAACTGTCAAGTTTAGATACAATTGTAAGAATCCTTGCTATAGTTCAAGAATAGTTTTGCTCATACCTCTAATTTTTTCAATTGTCATCTTCACAATAACAAATAACACAATTCAAAAATATTATTTCATATCTTGATGAAGAATGTACCACATTACCTTGCAATTTATCTTTTTCTGAAGATGCCCTTGTTGATGAAGAGTTAACCCCTAATTCATCACTCTGATCATACCCTAGATACTTCCTTAAGTCTGTGCCCAAGATGTCCAGATATCACCGTGTACAAAGTTCTTGCCCTAACCACAGTTGAAACCAATTTAAAGTGGATGACTATCACAAGAATCAACCCAAGACATACCTTGGTCTTGAAGACAATTTGTAATGTAGGCTATCCATAGAAATCTTGCCTTCAACAACAACTTTACTCAATTCTTGACCTTGTATGAATTGTCAACACATTGCAACAAGCTCTAATAATTATTAGGCATGTAACAAGATATACAGTATTCGCACCTTTTCCCTTACTAATCAACTTAAGCACAACATCGTTATAACCAAGTCAACGCAAACACCAAAACAAAAAATATGCGCACATACCAATACACTTTAACTAATTACAACCTCAAACAATTTCCTATAAATTAGATCCTCAACTCCACTCTTTGCTATGGGCACTAAATCACATATTGTGCACAGAGAAGAAAAAATCATACACTCAACAACCTTGCAATCATTATCAATGCAATAACACAAAATCATACTCAGAAAACCAAGCAAATAAGCTAATGCTCAAAACAAGGTACATCAATATGTGATCAGCATATCACACCAGAACTTAATCAAAGAGGATATGTCACTACAATTCATTGATATAAACTCAAGGGCCTTTATTCCAAAATTGAAATGTGTTCGATTACTTGACACACACACTATAGATCATATGCTACAACCTCGTGTTAGGCATACACCTATGTTAGAACAAACTAAAGAGGGCATTCTTCTAAAAAGAACAAAGAAGGTATGTTGTTGATATTGGACCAGAACAATCACTAGTTCAAATAGATACCTAAACACACCAGAACAATAACCAGATCATTTAAACACCTTTGCGCACCAAAATAATCACCAGATCTATTCAATACATGCTAATAGAACTTACTTCAAAATAGGCTCACATTTAAATACGCATTCATCTGAGAAAAAACACTTATGCACTAGATCGGATCCTCAGACATTCACCTGATCGTAGAAACATTGTTGACATCAATGGCAACACAAAATTTCCAAAAAGTAGAAATGTAAACTTATTGGAGGAAAAATATTAGAACAATTAATAGAATGAAGCATTGAATATAGGTTATCCATCTCTTCCAGGAAAGGAATAGGTGGAAATTTCAAGACAAGCCCCTTCAACAAGATTGCAAAGGTTACAGGTGCAAAGTAAGGAAGATAGTGTTTCTTCTAGTAGATTTAGTGAGAAATCAGAGAAATAGTCCATCTCCTAGCAGTGGATTAGAAGATTCGATGAGAAATCAAAGAACAAGGAGCTTAAGAGAAATATATGAGCAATGTGATGACATATATCAACAAGCCAATTTTTCCTTAGTATCTTGTTATCCTAATTATTTTGAATAGGTTGTGAAAGAAGTGCATTGGATATAGGCCATGAATGAAGAGATTAAAGCTATTGAAATGAATGAGACGATAGATCTTGTTGAACTCCCAACAGATAAAGTCACCATTGGTTTTAAGTGGGTGTACAACACAAAACTAGATGAGAAATATAAATTAGAGAAATATAAGGCAAGGTTAGTTGCCAAAGTATTTTCTCAACACCTAGGTATTGACTATGGTGAAACCTTTGCTCAACTAGCAATATTGGATACCATTAGATCCATGTTACTAGATGTCTGTCAAGTCAACTTTCTCAAATGGAAAACTAGAAGAGGAGGTGCATGTTACTTAGCCACCAAGATTTGAAGTAAAAGGCCAAGAGTACAAAGTGTACAAGTTGAAGAAAACCTTGTATGGATTGATGCAATCTCCAAGAGCTTGGCATAGTCTGATTGAGTCATATTTACTCAACAATGGATTCAATAGGAGTAGTTATGAGCCCACTCTCTATACCAAATCAAGTCACGGTAAAATTCTTATAACTTGTATTTATGTTGATGACATGATATATTCTAGGAATCTTAAGTTAGATGATTTCAAAGCCAACATGAAAGGATAATTTCAAATGAAATACTTTCATATCATATAGTACTTTTTGGGAAGTAAATTCAAGCAATCTACTCAATTGATTTTCATATGTCAACAAAAGTATGACACATTTATCTTAAAGAGGTTTATGATGGAAAAATGCAAATGAATAGAGACACCTATTACAATAAGAACAAATTTGAGCAAGTCGGTTCATGGACCAGGAGTGGATTCAACTTGTATAAGAGTCTTGCAAGTAATTTCATGTACCTTACTGCATCTAGACCTGATATTATGTATGCAATTAGTTTCATTTCCAAATTTATGGAGTCTCTTAAGGAATCTCGCTGGAAATTTGGAAAAAAAGAAATGAGGTATATTGTAGGTACAAGCCATTATGGATTTTGGTACACACATTTTGAAGACAACATTCTCATAAGATACATAGACAATGACTTTTTTGCTTGTATTAATGATAGGAAAAGCACATTAGGACATGTTTTTCACTTGGGCACAAATTTGATGTCATGGGTTTTAAAGAAACATTCAACTATCTTAACATCTTTCATAGAAGAACAATATGTAGTAGCTACTACAACATCATGCCATGCAGTTTGGCTAAGACGATCCTTGAAAGGCCTTGCACATGTGGAGAAGGAGCCAAATTCTATCTTTTGTGACAATAGTTAAGCAATTTCATTGTCAAAGAACCATTTTTTTCACGAGAAAAGGAAGCACATTAACACTAGCTATCACTTCATTCATGAGCTTGTCAACAATGGCGATACATTTCTTCGCTTTTGTGCATCTTGAGATCAACTAACAAGTATCTTCAACAAACTATTAGGAAAAAGTGTTTCAGAGTTCCAAACAGCACTTAGGAATTATCAGTGTTCAGGAATGTAATAGTTAAGAATAAGGGGGTTTGTTATTAAAGTATAACCTATCATGTTAATTTAAGTAGTTGGGCAGTTAGATCTCAGTCTGAGGTATTTTTAGAGAAACATTTTTAGACACTATCGATCCAAATATTTTTCGAAAATTCTTGATATCTATAAAGGTAGATATCCTAAGCAATTCTAAAAAATCCTTGGCTTATTATAAAATATATTTAATGGTGAAAAGGGTGTGTAATGCCCCATATGTTTCTAATTGGTTTCATTCCTTCTCTAATTGTTTGTTTAGTTCACATATTTAAAAAAAAAATTAGTAAGATAAGAAGTTTTCATCACTCTCTCAAGAAAGATACATGGCTTTCTATTTCTCTTGCGTTGGTCTACCACTAGGGAAACCAGACCAGCGATGGAAGAACAAAGACTTAGTCAAAAATAGTACAAACAAAGGATATTTGTGATGATAATGGTTGTCCATGATGATGATATCCATATAACAATGCATAGTATCTATCTGAGGCTTAGGAAAAAAGAGAAAGATAGCTAAACTTAATATATAACCTATAAAAGACCAACCTAAAAGCAATATAAGCCAAATAGAAACCCATGAAGAGACTTTTGGAGGACATAGAAACATCTATAGGGTTTGCAAGGTCTGTAGCAAGGCAGAGCCCTTGCCTGTCTATAGCAGAGCCTCAATTCTAGCCAACTGAAGGGACATATCCATGCATTTGAGCCCAATGTTGTAGTGATTGAATTGCTATTCATTAATCGACATAAGGATCTCCCTTTTTGCCTCATTTCATTCCAACAAGACCTTGCTAAGAAAGGAATTCATGTTCCAATACAATTCAATTGTGCATAGATATCAATTTTGGTGCCCATGGTTGTTCCCTAGGTCCAACACCCACTCAACCACCAAGGTGAGAATTTCCACATCTATGTATTCTACACTATCAAAATAGACTTTCTCATCTACATGGTTGATCTTCTATTGAATTGGATTAGGAGTTTGTTCTTGATAACGCCTGCGATCATTGTGGGTGCAAATGCGAGTGCACCCTTCCACCCTTGAGGAGGAGCCTATACAAATCTTTTCTCTCTGTCTTGGCATGGAGGCAGGTCCATTGTAAGAATGTTGAAGCGATAGGGAGAGTAAAGAGCTAGTGAGGGGGTGGACAAAGGACAAATTGTGAGGAGAAGCACCCGATAAAAGAGAAAGGGAGATTGAGCAAGAGGAAAGATGGAGCATAAAGGAGGATTTGTAAGGAGAGAGAAGGAAGAGAGAATCTAAGAATCAAAATAGTTCACCATCCCACAAAATAAAAACCTTGAATAATATGACATATAAATTGATGCAACCAATGAAAGTTTGCTTTTTGAGAATAACTATGAACTGTGTAAATAACCCCCTTGACTAACAAAATATCCTCACAATTTTTTACTAGTGGGAGAAACTAATCAAACCAAAAACCATACATGTCAATAACACCACTAAGAAAATGGGAAACATGTGTACCTCTGTTGGCATGTTAGTCGACAGAATGAGAGTAGTGCATAGTGCTCTTGGACCAACTTCCAAGCCCGACATCTGCCTCGAACTTCAAAATACCACTCATTCATAAGGAAGAGACTAAAGGTGATAAGAACTAAGTGTACCTAGGGATGAATGAAACACAAAAATCCCGAGATGGGCCAAAGAAAAAGTGAGGTGGGGGTGGCCAAGTTAGGACCATGGCTAGCCCCCTCAACAAAGATAGAAACAATTGTGCAAGCATAGAATTTCCCACAAAGACTATCGAAAATACCGAATGAGAGAAGTCTTTTACAGATTTCCTTTGCGTAAATAAGATTATGGAATAAGCAAGCCATATTGATTGACATGTGAGCCTCAAGAAGAATCGATGAGTGAGACAATTCCAACATGCTTCATTATTCATAATCATGTGAAGTGAGAGTAGATACAATAAAAGAACCTATGGAGAATGAGACAACCATGCCTCCCACCTAGCTTAAGTGAATTGACTATGGTGTCTCCAGCCCTTCTCACTCCCATCTCTCATTTAAAACCCTTGTGTGTATTTGAATAAACTTGAAATATCACTATGATAAGAGAATATATTTAACATTTATTACTATATACTTGAAATTGAAATTTTATTTATAATTTAACCTAATATATATAATAATAATATATATAAAATATATATATATATATATAATATTATATATATATTTATTTATATATCCCATTTATTTTTAATAATATCATGTATTTTATCTCACTGCTTGCAACTTAGATTGAAAACTTATATATATATATATATAAAAGGTTTTCCATCTCCCACTTAATACTTAGTTTCGTAACCATAACTAATAAAATCAAGAGCATCTTTCAATTATAATCGTACGAAAAATTATTTTTATTTCCATGCTTTTCACAAATAGAAGGTTTACAGTACATTGATTCTCAACCGTGTTAAAAACAGAGGGCGACCATGCAGGCTCGCTGCCAGTGGCGTATATTGTATACAGATACAACCATATTCAGCGATATATATGGACAACATATCTTGACCATATATTGACCTTCGCTTTGGGGTTTGTCACCCATTTGATTCAATAGTTCATGTTTTCCAAACATCATTCCCTTTTTGTCTTTAATTCTGCCTGCAACTTTCTCGCCTAAAGAGAAGGGAAAGATAGACAAGGATATCGATCAAAAAGCTATAGACAAGGATATTATTAGTACTTGATGCATATATTATTATTGATCTGAACATTAAAATCTTCCTAAATTCATATTTAAAAATAGACCGAAACTTATTTTACTATTTATAAAATCTTCATAAAATTTTCTTTCAATTCAATTGAGAATAATGTAAGAAATTTGCAACAATTTTATATGCGGAATCTGAATAATGTAAACAAAGAATCTCAAAATTAAACTTTATAAGTCCAGGAATACCTCCAGCCATTGATGACGCTCTTACTGCACAGTCCACTTGCTTCGTCACTTCAACAGCACTCCAGCTTCAATCCAAGCAAAATAAAATCACAGAAAATTTGAAGGCACTTCCAAGCTATGCTCTCTCAGCTAGATGGTGTAAACAACTAAAGGGGATTGAGATGCTAGCTTGGGGACCAAACAGATGAATTTATA